>OOFC01014024.1:26989-43263 GCA_900323345.1 Pseudochromis fuscus
GAAAGGACTCACCATCCACTACTACACAGAATGAAGAGGCAATCAGCACGCAAGGACACACACACACACACACACACACACACACACACACACACACACACACACACACACACACACAGGACATGATAAAAGTCATTTGAAATACAGAAGCTGGCCCTGGGCTGCATGAATAATGCAGGCAACCCACACTCTCATAAACTTTATACCTCCTATTGCTCACACATACTCACCTCCCATAGCCAACACACTCCTCACACATCTCATTAACTCCTGCTGTTCAGGCTGTCGAACCACCTGATGAGATTTCTGCTTTATTTGATAAATACACACAGACGCGCGCACACTTTCTTGTCTATAATGTAGATTCCTTGAAAAGCACTTTCTGTTGAGGTGAGAGTGAAGGGTTGAGTGGAGGAACAGATGTTGAGCCCTATCATCTTTAAAGTGGTTTTAGTGGCTGGTTTGCCTGATTCAGCAACAAGAGGAAAGGTAAAGTGAGTGTGTTGACAAAAAGTTTTTGTGTTGAGTTTTTCCGTTAAAGAGGATCTGTTATGCTTTTCAACATTTTTCTTTTGTAAATACTGTTTTACAATGTTGAGTGTTCATACTGCTCATGGCCAAAGTTTCAAATCATGAGGTAAAATAAGGTTCCAGTAATCTCTGTGAGAAGGTTACTCAGACTGCAGCCTGATGAAAACGCTTTGTGTTAAAAATCTGTCGTGCAAATGTCGTCTTTTTTCCATCGCTGTTTGGAAACAAGACTGTCAGACTATAGTCGTCTTAGTGACTCAATACGTTCTCCAATTCTCCTTCCTGAATATTATTATATGTTTGTTTCATGTTCTGCAGCATATAAATAATCACCAGTGCACAGAGATACTGTACAGTCTTTAACGTTTTACTAGCTAAGTTACCTTCTGTGTTTCCCGACAGCAAAAATGTTCCACTTCAGTCGGCTTTTTCCAGCATTTCCCCACAGGTACACAACAATTAATTTTAGCATACATAGAAAATGATTTACACGTGGCTTGTGAATAAAATACTGAATCCACTGTAATGCGTAAACAGCTAATGGGAGTATTATTTACACAGACGTCCTGCTGTCTGCTTTCAGATTCTGGACTCACACAGGGTTGTACTGATTTGAAAAGTTTGAATTTCCACTCAACTAAGTTACATTGTATGTTTACAGTCACCTGTTGGAGACTCTAGTTCCGCCTCTTGTCACTCTCCCTGACATTAGCCAATCAGAAGAAAGTGGGCTCTTGGGAAGGGAGCAGGGACCAAAACGGCCTGTTTCAGATGGGATGAAATGAGGGACTGCATAAATGGCCATCATAAGATAAATAAGTACTTTTTTGAATTCCAATCTATGCAAAACTACTCTAGAGGAGGTCAGGACTATAAATATAAAGCTGGAAATAAGCACAATAGGTCCTCCTTAACAGTGTTTGTTATTATTCATTACTTTTTACTTTGTTTGTGATGTGTACAGGAAGCTATGATGGAGAAATCATCGTATGGAACACCAGCACAGAGAAGGCTTTGAAGAAACTGCGATCACATGCTGAATGCAACAAATACAAAAAACAGCAAGGTCTCACTTTTACAAACAAATACATCAAACTGTATGTTACATTTACATGGTTTACTTTGTTTTACATCTTCAACCCGCAATAAACAAGGTTCATTTTTGTCTATTTTTTCATTTTTGTTCTTCTTCATTTGAATTGCAAAGGGGATTTGGACAACTGCAGCGCCATCACCAGATTGTTCTTCATACCGGGACGCACACCAGTGACTGCAGGTGAAATATTGGAAACTACATACTAACTGTGTAGTTCTTTTCCAATTCAGACTGCGTATTATTTGTCAAAGTAAGTTCTGAAAAATGTGGGAGATTGCTGCATAATGTTTGAGTACCACTGCAAGGCAGCGTTGCCTCAGGGGTCTTCCCAAAAAGAAAATTCTTTTTACCCAAATAAATTCTGTATTTTGACTTCAGTCACGCTATTTCCATAATTAATATGTCATCTGGCCAGAAAATGTTGCTAGTTTTGTTATACCAATAAAATCTTCCCATTGCGGAAAGCAAGTGGGAATTTTGCCTTTTTGTTTTGAGGCTGCAGCCCATTTAAACATTTATCCTTCCTATATAAATACTGAGCTGCCATGTGGGAGCTTGAAAATGTAGAGTTGTAACAGTCGAAAGAGCTCTACAGTGAAAAACATTTTTATAAATGCACTGCACACACAGCCTTGTTTTATTACACAATTGAAAATACACAGACAATTGAAAATACACATTACTCTGTGTGTATTGTGTTTGTACATTACAAAGGCAGCAAGGCTGCTGGTATCTTGTGCTTACGATACTGTACAGTATCTACACATCAATGATTCTTTGATGTGGCAAGTTTTCCAATTTTTAACTACTTTTCAGATGCAAGTGCTCTGAAGTTTGCTTTTCTTTTTCTTTCTTTGTTTATTTTAATAATACCTGTGGTTGCTCCAGGAGTTTTTCTGTTTGTTTGTTTGTTTTTAAAAAAAAAAAAAAAATCAATTTAGATTCATTCTCTGTGGAAAATATCTGCTGCTTCTGCTAGCTGTAGCTGTTCATCTGTTTGGTGGAGGGGGGAGGGGAATAATCAGCCTCTGGATCATGGCCTCTATGTATGGTGCTGAGACTGACTGTGTCAAGGAGGTGTCTGGTCTGGAGGAGGAAGCCTGTTGACAAGGTTGAAGTACAGAGCTATTGTCAGTAGAGCAGTATATGTATAGGGGGCTTCAAGAGTGTGCCATGCAGTTCATTTTCTATGAATAACACCTCTTGCAGGAAGGAACTAAAAGCAGCCCTGGTCTTGTTCTTCACCTCACATCTAATTTCCATTTGACAAACTAACTCAGTAATATTTAACATGACTCACAGTCAATCTGTGATTGTACAGGAAATCAAAGCTTGAAGGATTTTTAGTGGTTCAACAAAGGCTGATCTAATACTCAATAGGCAAGACATGTGAAAAGATGATGACGATCTTTTTTAAGGGTTAGATGGTTGAGATTCGCTTTAGCAACAATAAAGGCTTTTTTTTATCCAATCATAGATTGACTAAGACTAATTCACTCTCTCTACTTCTTATTAGCATTGTACTGTTGCTCTTACCACACGCAATAACAGCTATCAGTGGTCATTTCTGTTTCTTCATTTCCATCAGGTGGTGCCGACTTGGTGTCCTGTGGTGGTTCAGGTGTGGTCAGGTTCTGGGACACCCAGCACAGCCGTCTGGTGGGACAGTTCGCAGCTCATGACAGGGATCTGGGCTCTATTGTCATGACCGTTAGCCCCTGTGGGAAATACTTAGTGACAGCTGATAGGGAAGGAACAATCAAGACATGGGACATAGAGGTAGGTCTTTGTGATACACCTGCACTGCTTACACTAAACTACACTAAAACCCCCTTCCACCCCTTGGCATCTGTGTATACCACAAGACGACCAGGTGAGAGAGTGACAGAGACAGAGAAGATGATGGAGACAGGTGGACACAGAGTCAGAAGGATGGACAGAGATCAAGAGGCAGACTCTAATAGAAAGAGTGAATCCTCCGTATTCCCATTAGATTCAGCGTGTTGTTCACTCTGACAATGACAGCACTGTCTGTCATTTTGAAGCCTCAGCAGCTTGCTGGAAAACAATGAAGACAGTCGATCATTTAGAAAATCCGACTTGATGTATTAGCAGAAAAAGGAAATGCCCACATCCTCTTTGGTATTTCATTTTAAAACACTAAAGGCTATTTGATATTTGAGAGTGGTATTTGCATTTCCTACTTTTTACAGCAATATACCCTGAAATGTGTGAAATTGTGTGGCGAACAGCAATTGGCTGTAACATTTTGGTGAATCCCAAACAATGTTATCAGTAATTTCATCCAAGTTTGCTCACTTAGTCACCCGAGCACTTAACATACATCCCATATATTTGATAACTGAAGAGTTTGTGACACCTCAGAGAGGCCTTTTGACTTTTTGACTCATGATTATGAAGACTTGGATCGTGCCATCGGTATGAGGCGTAGCTGCATCACTGTCATGCTCATAATCGGAGTAAAAGAACACCCTCTCGGGTATTATTGCCACAATATTCTGAGCTCAACTCTCTGTCACAGTTTATAAGAGGGGATGAATTCAGATGGGTACGTCTCATTTGGCTTCCAGTTTAATTTATGGAGATTTATGTATATATGTAGCAGAGTTGAAGAAGCTGGGCAAGCTCAGTGCTCTGGTAGAAATCCTGTCCCTCGGCAAGTCTGGAGCATGCTTGGGAATCAGCTGGATGACTAACATGATTGCACAGTATATAGTGTTGTGTGCTCCACACGCAGGACTTCTCAGTTCAGTCCCAGTTCTCACCCTAACATCATGCATTACATAGTCTGTGTGAACATAGTTCGGCAACTACTGTCAAGCTTTACATGTTGATGCAGTGAGCAGGGACTAGAGGTAAAAGGACAATGGTATCTTGATCGTGTGTTGCATCAAGACAAAAAGAAATGTGCTAGCTCTCTATCTTAACTTGTAAGGCTGATGTTGTGCTATTTTCGGGTGCGGGATAAGGTGAGGAATTAAAGGTTATGTTAAGGAGGACCTATGATGCAAATTTTCCAGCTTTACATTGATATGCTTGGCCTCCTCTATAGTAGTTCTGCATGGATTGAAGTTCAAGCCGACTCTCCAACAAGAGACGTCTTTATACAGTCTATGATGTAAACAAAGTAACTTTGTAGACTGGAAATGCAAACCAGTCAGAATCTGATACAGAATCTGACTGTAAGATCACAGCAGGGCATCTGTGTTTGGTAAATATGAGACCCACTAGCAGCTTATTATGGCACAACACAACTACGTAGATAATACTGGAGCTAACAATCTTTATTGTGCAGTAAAATATCTTTTATCTCCTTTACTTCTGTCTTCTACATGGATCGTCAGCTGGTGAGGATGTTGACCACTTCAGCTCAGTAGACATATATTGCACACTGAAGTCCGTTTTTCATTAATCAGCTCGCTCAGTTATTTATCTGCATTTATCATTTCAGCCGGCTGCCAATAAAAAATGAGAAGCAGTAATGGGAGTAGTAAATCTGCCACTGTAAACCGTATGTGATATGAGACAGCAGAAAGCTTACGATAATATAAAATTAAATGCGTGTATTTGTACAACGACCAAGGAAAATGTTCTTCCGGTCAAAATGAGTAATATTTATCTCCCTTGTTCCTCAGGATTATTGCATCAGACCAGATGAAGGAGTCACCGAAGAACTCCCAACACTACTGCAAAGTTTCCACCCACACCTTGATCGCGTCACTCACCTGGAGATGTGTATGCATGGTGATAGGCTCCTCCTCCTCTCAGCATCATCAGACTGCAGCGTGGCCCTCAGCGTTCTGCCTGGAGAGACCATTGGTTTTTTCGGACAGGTAAAACAGACATACAAATATACAACAGTAGCTGGAATTACATAACTTAACCTTCATGTTTGGGAAAAAAATAAAAAAAATTGGGCGGCATAGAGATATTGTTCAGCACCACACTATCAAGGCAACGACCTCAGATCTTCACAGTTCAAATATACAGTGGTGCAGCCTGTGATGAAGCCTCACCTCCCACTCTGCAGCATGCTGGTGGGTGGTAGTATCCAGTTGACGAAATGGATGTGAAACGCAGCGTCGAGCCACAGATAGCTGTGTGTGTGAGAGTTTGTGTCAAAGAGGCCCATATTAAGTTAGCCTGGGGCGGTGTCTGCTGAGTGTTGCTTCATTTCAGTTTGCCCCAGGCCCACACACACACACACACACACACACAGTCACACAATCGCACAAATGCATTCATATAAATTCACCACCACTATGCACGAGTGAAACCGTGTGCACGCACATACACAAGCTCTATATGTGCTAGTTTTCATGCTAAATTGTTGGTATCTCATACGTAGGACCACCTATAGACAACTGAACAGGTCTATTTAAATCTGTAGTTTTGTCTTTTGATCTGCATTATGCCACATTAAACTGTCTTGCATTATTTCATTCGATTCCTACACTCTGTGTCTGTGTAGTGTTTATCAGGGGGAGACCTCAGCAACTAAAACAGTGTATCCATATTCAACAGATCAGGTTATCAAAGGATACACTGTTAATTATGAATATGCTTTAGAGCAAGGACAAAGTACAGAGACAGTAATTCACATTAAAGAGCTTTCCACTACAATTTAAGGAGTGTTTCATTGAGGCTAGACTGCGCATTTCTGTCTACAGCTACTGATGAACCGAGCTTATCTGGTGAAAATCTTTCTGCAAAATCCACCTCCTCAAACATCTCCATTGCGTGTGTAGGAGGATCATTGGTGCCTGGAAAGACCTGGACCACCAGATCCACAACAGGAACCAGAACGAGACCAGAGTAGCCACGGTGGACAAGAAGAAGACGCCAGACTGGAACTCAGTCAGACTAGGACAGGACACCACTGCAGAGGAAGGAGAGGTGGGGACACAAAATGAGGACAGTGGGACATAAACTGAAGAGAGCACAAGAAATCCTTTATCCAAATGAAGAGTTGAGTCTGGCTTAACCACACCATGTTGTAATATCTCAAACTTCAGGTTAATTTTTATTGCTCTTTATTGCTGTTACAGTGTCTGATTAAACTGCACTGTTTTTAAACTGTTCTGCAGGTAGATGTATTTATGTGGGATTTCTGAATGAGTAGCTGTAATTTGTTATTTGATTTTCATAGTATTTACCAAGTTCTTTTATATTTATATATCTGTCTTTCAATCTATATATAAACATATTATAAATAGTCATAATAGTTGCATGAAGGGAACTAGGGCATATTGTCTGCCATGTAGGAAGAAGGGCTTGAGTCATAAAAACACCACTAAATTGCAGCTTTTTCACATTTTGTTTCTGTGCCTCGGGATAGTGTGGTGTGTAACAGTGAATAGTCATGAAGGCCTCTCACAGCTGTAAGGATTGCAATAGCATTTGAGATGCTCCCAGTTATGTCATTTTTGCTCTATTTTTATTCTTAGAAAAATGGAAAGAGTAAACATTTCGCATTATGTTGGAGGATTAGAGTGTGCTTTTTGGTTTTAAACTGATTGTAATACAAAAGTTAATAAATGTTACCACGGTCTTTGCTGGAGTTCCCAGTATCATTCTCACATTCATTGGTGATGCAGTAGCTTCAGGCTCTGCATAGATTTGCCACCACATATAAGAGACTTGGATTTTCTGGTTTTTGAGATCTACATCCAGTAATATAACATCCTCTTATGAATGCATATGTGAACAGAAAATGTATAAATGAATAAATAAATCCCTAGACAATATAATCATTGGTATAAGCCTTGAAGGTGCATTTAAGATGTCACTGAGAGGATTTATTTTTGGTTTTCTTTGCTGTATATCTGAGCTCGTATTGATCATGTTTGGGTGTAAAATCTCTCAGCAGCAAGTGGGCAGGTCAGTGGACAGAAGAGAAAAAGTTATTGTTTACTTGACAACAAGCCAAGATAGAGAATATCTATACCCACAGTGAGGCTTTTTTTTCACAATCACCTCACTATCATTTGATATATTTATTGTCCCCAAAATTAATATTTTAAAGGAATAAGTGTTATTGTAAAAACAAGGCCAAGGCTCATACAGAGTCCAGCTGGTGTATGTTGTTGCTCAGGTGCCTGACTCCATGAAGCCTTCAGTAACTACTGTGATCATGAATGTTCAGTGTGGTAAAGATAATTAATCTGAGATTTTGTCAGCATATCTTTAGTAACTACAGCTTGTGGAGAATTGTGACCAAGAGTCTAAACAACAGTACATTTATACATGTTAAAGAGGACATATTATGGAAAATCCACTTTTTAAAGTCTTTCATATGCATTGTTTGGTATTTGGTTTACCTCCATGTCCACTGACAGTGAGATTTTAAAACAAGCTCATTGTTACGTGAGCTGCTTGAAGAGAAATACCTGGGGTAAAACCAACGGTTCTGGATTCTGATATATTGTGACGTAGACCGTGGAGCAGTCGGCGACGGGGTCTGACAGACGCTACATTAGCCAATCCCTCCAGAGTATCCCACGTGGTTTCCCACAGCATTGGAAGAGTAGGATCCGCCTTCTTGGATTTCTCCATTACAAGAGCAGTTTGGCCGCGACGTGACTGCACCCACACCTCTGTTTTAGTTGTAAAAACTGACACATTTCGTTACACGCGCTGCCAGCCTCACAGTGGAGTGGATTTGTCTCATTTTTGATTCCTGGTGTTGTGCTGGTTTCCTGGTTACAGTGACGGCATCATTACATCAGTGCAGAGCAACGGAGGGGAGCGCCTTAAAGCGACAGACACTCAAAAACAGCTTGTTCTGAGTTGACCTGTCACAGAGTGTTTTTGAGGCAGACTAAAATACATCAAAGTGGAGCTTCACCAAGAACCATCACAGACATGTTCTAGGGGTGTATAAGACTTATTTAAACGTCCCTGAAAACCAGTATAATATATCTCCTTTAACATGCTCACAGTGACAATGCTAATATGTTAAGCTGGTATAATGTTTAACGCGCTTACCGTCACATTAGCATGCTAAAATTTAGAGTATAGTACCGTATTTTCCGCACTATAAGCCGCTACTTTTTTCCGACGCTTTGAACTTAAGCACCGGTGTTTCTCATGTATCAACGGCACGAAGCTCGTTGGCTTTTTAAAAGCTAGCAAGCTCCGTGCCGCCGATACATTTAGCGTCATCACATCAGACCCGGTCAGAATGGATGACATGAAACTGTTCGCATAAATTCAATAGCGGCGTATAGACAGGTGCGCTCAATAGTCCGGAAAATACGGTATATAGTATAGACTGATGTGAATAAAGTATCGGACTAAAGAGGATGGTGTTAGATATAAAGTACTTGTCGAGACATTACTCTTAAAACCACAAATGTCATCTTGGTGCTAGAGGAAGTCAGAAAATGACCAATATCCTCAATAGTTTTTTGAGATGTTTCAGTCTGGACTGAAGTGTTGAAACCAGCCAACCAATAGATCCACATGAACCAGACAACAATGTGGGTTCATTGACATCTGAGGACATAATTTAATATGAGAAGATACTGATATATTGAACTCACCACACTACAGTAAAGTACTTCACTGCATTCATGTTGCAGTGTCATATCTGAACCCTCTGTTTCCTTTTCCTTCAGAACCTGTGTTCAGACATTTTCACCCATGTAGTATGAAGACGCAGAGGTTGTAACAATTCCTTAGAAGCTGCTCTTAAGAAACTCAGAAGTCCCTTCAGTAAAGCACGTTTAGATTGGAATTTATAGTGAAGATAGTCTCTTTAAGTCAAGAAGAAAAATGCTCTCGAGTGGAGTCTGCACAGTAATAGCCCGCATAGCCACCAGTATAAAGCTCAGTGCTGGTCACAGTTACAGTTTGTACAAATTATATTATATCTGCGCGAGACGATGAACGATGCTGAGCTTTTAATAAAAGTCCATCAAACATGTTTGCACCTTTAAACCCGAAGCAGAGGGAATTTAAAGACAAAAACTTTTTTTTTTTTTATTCGTCTGATCATAACCTAAGTTCACAAATTATCATTACATGACCATAAAAATGTAACCAATCAGAAGAATAATGTAGTATTAATCCACAGTGGAATAGTTTCCGAAGGATAATGAAAATGGTAGATGTGGAGAAGAGAGTTAATTTAAGTGTCTCTGTAAGCCCAAGGGCAAGTCAGATGACAAAGGACTCTACATTTTAAAAAGAATAACCAAGTTTTGAAACACCTGAAAAGTGTGAACGGTGGGGAAAATGCTCACCATGATTTCTACATACTGAGTGTGTGCACGTTGACAGAGAGTGTGTGTATACTGTACTGAGCTAATCAGAAAAGCTTGTGTGGTTGATTTGGTGGAAGGGCCAATTGGCAAGTGTTGACTGGGCTGCCAGCCAGCTACTGGGCATGAGGTGAGGAGAGGGAATGGCTTCACTCTATCACCAGCTGAGTGTGTGTATGTGTGTGAGTGTCTGTGTGTGTGTGTGTCTAAATAGCCTCAGTCCATCAGAGCAGCCATTCACCAGTGAGTGAGAGTGTCAGGTCTGTTCCGCTCACTCCATCACGGTGTGTGTGTGTGTGTGTTTGTGAGCAATACAGGAGTCATGGATATTGATGGGTCTGGGCGCTCAGTCTAATCTCTGCGGCAACACAAAGTACTCCGGTATCCACAGGAGAAATAAGACACGCTGCCCTGTGACACACACACGCTCGCAGAGGCGACTACAGGATTTATTCTTTGTGTTTTTGCGCAGCCATAAAGATCACCTGAAATTATAACAACCGAGATTAAAAGAGAGAATATCGAGAACACGTCTAGTCCCCAAACCAGTCAGCGAAATCTAGACGCTGTTAAATTTAGCACCAACTCCACACACACACACACACATACACCCATGCACAATGTAGAGGTGGAAAACCAATTACAAGCAGGCAGGTTGATTTTGATTTTAATTGGGGCCCTTGCTGTGAGTCCCACCTGTTATTGTCGACAGCCAACAAACATAAATGTGGAGCTGTCAGTCCTGCAAGACTCCTTCATTCAGTATAATCAAAATTCCCGCCGCCTAATCACCACTTCCCTCTCCAAGTTCTTTTAATAAATTGGTTGAACAGTTTTAGTACGAGATGGTTATTGGCAGTACTTAGTAACATGCTAATTTTTCTGATTGCAGTTCTGCACACTGGCAGAATTTGTG
Organism: Pseudochromis fuscus; assembly: GCA_900323345.1. Taxonomy (NCBI): domain Eukaryota; kingdom Metazoa; phylum Chordata; class Actinopteri; family Pseudochromidae; genus Pseudochromis; species Pseudochromis fuscus. The sequence continues at coordinate 37,818 of OOFC01014024.1, forward strand.
ACATATTGGTAATCTTTCTTTTTTTTTTGACTGATCATGCAGAAAGTGTTTCTTTTATTCAGGTGTTGGCCTTTTTAAAATCGCAATGGTAGATGAAATCAAGCAACTATAGCCTTGAAAGCTGTGCTGATAATTTGCACACTTGTTGACACCAACATCTTTAAACTGCTATTAACTGTGAGTTTCCACTCTTGTGGCTTGTTTGATAGTAATTAGTGTCTGTGTCCAAATAGCCACTGAGTTTTAGCTCTTGAGATACCCCTATGTGTTTAATCCAGGGCTGAACTGCTTTCCTGACTACTAAGCCACAAAAAATGCCAGAGGCTCGGGGAGAAAAGATGATTGAACTTTATAAAACAAGAAAAGATATAAGAAGATATCTACAGATTTAAAAATGAATCAGCCATGTTCAAACTTTAGGTTTTATTGATAACAAGACATGATCAATTAGACCAACAGAGATGGCAATCGCAGCTGCTGGGAATATTACACAGAATGCAAGATATATAAAGAAATATTAAACCCAAAAGCAACTTCTGTTGAAATGTATTCTCTATCAAAAAAGTGGTGTGACTGTGTGAAGGTGGAGTTGCCAGAAAGCCTGTTAACAATGTACCAAACAACACCCAGACAAGCTTAAAAAATAATGGCTTATGGCTAAAAGTACATCATTGCTCTTGTGAGATATGGAGATCTCTGATGGTTTTGCAGTGTGTGATCTATGGTTGCACAGGGAGTTTAGTCAGAGTTGATGGCAAGATGAATGTGACCAGCCATTGGAAAACATTGAAGGTCAGTTTGCGTTCATCATATTGGAAGCTGCATGTGAAGAGGACGCACTTGGACGACCCCATGTAAGAGTGATCAAAACACAAGGCCAAGTTGACCCTTCAGTGGCGAGAGCGTAAAGTGAATTAGTGGCCATTACAGTCTCTTGACCTCAATATCATTGTGCTGCTTTGGAGAGATCTCAATGTGCACTTCATGTGATGCAACTCAAGAATCTGGAGGACAGGTTTATCACCTGAGGAGAAAATGGGGCCTAATCAACAAGTATCACACAAGACTCGGTATTTTCTTTATTTTTATGTTTTGGTTTTATGATTGTAATACTTTTGCCAGGTATCCAAACGTATGAACAGAAGAGGATTTGGTGGAGACATAACACTGGCTCTTCACCATTAACTCACAGTGCATGCATCTGTCTTTACCCACAATTAAACTGAAGCCTGCCTGCTTCACTTTACGTGTAATGTGCATATATACATTAGTTTCTTCAGCCTCATCCATGTCATTATCACCCCTCCGTCCAAACCCCGCACATCTCTCGCAGATGATGGATCCTAATGATAGAGCGAGAGGTCATTATCATTCATGTAAGCTCTGCAGCACATAAACACACATGCACACATCTCACACAGTCCGAAATAGAAACGGCGCGCACAAACACAGTCGCACACTTAAATATGCTGTGGTACATTACAACCACCTCCCCTCTTTTTTTCCCTCTTCATCTACAATTCAAAGTAGGTCCAGCGTGCAAATGATGTGCGCCCAAAAAAAAATCTCAATTAATTTTATTCACTGTGTGTAAAATCTGGGGCCACTGCACAACTGTTCAGTGTTGAAAGAGTGGAGTTAAATTACTAGGAAGTGGGCTGATGATGCTGGCCTGCCGCTGCATACCCCTGAGCGTATGGCAGTGTTAGCATTTCAAATTGAGTTACACGCTAAACAAGCAAAGCAGTGCGCGAGTGCTAACTCATCTGTTTATAGCAGGGCCTGCCTTGTTTGTTCTCTTTATGTGTATCTTTGGGTATAGATGTGTGTGTGCTTCTGATTCTTTGTCTTAGTAATATGAAAACAAATTGCATTGTATGTGTGTGCGTATTAGAGGAAGTATGTGAAGGCATCTGTGTGTGCTAGTGTTTTACCCAGTCCCCTTTTCCAGGAGTTTGACTATGGGGCTAAACACTCATCATGTAAATCAGTAAGCTATTAGGAGCTGGCTCCTCTCCCTCTGCTTTCTTATGAAGACGAATAAGAACCAAGCCAGTGATAAAGGAGAGAGGAGAGGAAATGAAATGAACTCTGTGATTAAAGTGCACTGCTATATGGGCCTCTTGGTGCAATGTTCTTATCTTCTGTGTGTGTGTGTGTGTGTGTGTTCACATAATTTGCATGCCTTTCAGCTCCAGTTTATTTTAATTTAGTAGTTTCAGTCATTCGGTTAGTTTTTAAGGTGACATTCAAGTTGTGAAAATCTCATCGCTCATACATGCAAACTCTTTACACAGTTCCCACAGCGTGTGCATGGATCTTAATGATCACACAGGACTTTTGCGACTATGCATCGAGCACAATTTCATATAATTTGAGAAACCATTAAATTGCAATTCCACACCCTCACAACCCTCAGAGAATTAGGTTCATTTATTGCTAATTTTAACTCATAATTGATGTTATGGTTATTGCAAACATAGAATATATTGTACGTGCAGGAGTACATATGGACATGCATGTTTTGCACATTAATTGGCCCGAAACACCAAATGCTTGTGGTATTGCCTTATCTGTTTCAATGGTGCATAAATCTCTGTTCATATACTCCATTTTTAAGATAGCTTCATTTGTATGTATGAGTTTGGTGGCAGGTGAATTAGTCTGAGTCTGCATGCACATTGCAGCTTGGGCTGCCTGATTGCAGCATAATTACCATAAATCAAATTTACATTTGTCATGTAATTTAGTTCTCATCGTGGTATTGCCTGGTTAATTTTAGCGTCCACCACAAATAAGATTTATTGTCATACAGATTAATAACTGGAAGACACATACACACACATGCATAAACACACGTACCTCCCACGCGTGTCTCAAGGGAGTTATCATAATAGCCTGACAGTGTGTGAACATTTAACACTTCAGATACAGTATTTCACCCCTCAGCTTTTGCTCTTGCAACCTGGCACTCCTTTACTCCTTCTCTCTGGTGCGATTACCAGCCAATTTACTGAGCGTGGCTGTTATGACTCAGATGTGTAGATGGTTGGGATGGACTGCAAGAAGGCGGATGTCACAACCTCCAAATGGACAGTGGTCCATACTGGTGCTGTGGCTGTGAAATGGTTTAAACATATGTCCAGAATTACACGTGTGTGAGTTGTTACACCAGATTGTATATTGCCACTAATGTATTAAGTAGTGTACATTCAGCGTGCACATGAACTTATGTGTATCTAAGTCCTCCTGTGGTTTGACTGGTCATCTATGAAGCATTAGGTTTAAAAGATAAAAAAAAACCCCAAAAAAAACCCCTCTGTCGCTCTAAATGCTGCACTTGGAGCCAACTAACATCAGAACTGGAACCAAAAATAAAGCCAGTCTGAGCCAAGTGGACAAATCTATGAATAAACATCTTTAAATAACTGCAGCCTTTGACAAACAAAAATGACAACAAATTAAAGTAAGACATTTCACATTGATCATTTTTTTCCCCATGTTTGCTTTGTTTGAGTTATTCTAGGGAGCTTTGGTCAGTGTTGCCTGTCACTGAAAACAAACACTTCATTATGTTTTTGCAGCGCAAAGACCAGGCAGAAGAACTGAGTGATCAAACTGCTAGAGCTGAAGTTAGTTAATGTTAACACTAAAATATAAACAAAGCCGTCACAAACGTCCCCTATGTTATTTTTGCACCACTAATACTTTAGAAATCTGTCTCTGTCTTCAGTATATTAGTTAAAGTTATGCAAGTGCATCCGTCTAATGTCATTTGTAATGGTTTTGTTGTTTTAAATGTTTTTAATTGCCTTCAGAACTTGAGGAAATAATTAGCTGAACTAATTGCATAAACAAAGTACCTATTAATGAAGCAGGCAATAAGGTGATAAGCTGTGAAATTATACAGTATGACAAAGCACAACTAATTTGAATGTGCCTTTTGGGGAAACACCAATAAGTGCTGAATCCAAATCCTCGATCTGTCGGTGACTGTGATGCAAAAAAATAGTGTCTGCCGAGTTTAATGTGTTGTGGTCATCCTCATCACTTACATCAAATATAATGAGGACGCACTGCTTGAAGTTGAACAACAGTTAAAAGTAATGTTTATGTTTCTTGTTCTCTTGTGTTTTAATTTTTTATTGTTTACTTACATTTTACTTATTTTTTTTGTCAATGTTAATTATTATTATTATTATTGTTGCTTTTATTTATATAGTGGCTGGGTTTTGATAACACTGAATGAGGAGGCCCTGAGGTGCAAATAACAACATCAACAAAATATATTTACAACTCGGGGCCACAGTTGAGACACTAGAGACAGATAACGTCGGGCTTATAGGGACGTGTGCATGTACAAGTACCTTGAATTGATAGAAAACAACCATCTGTTTCTGAATTTTTGGATTTGTTTCAACTTTTTTTGTTGTTGTTTAAACCTGTGTATCCTCACTTATCCGACTCCTGCCTGTCTCTCTATTGAATCTGTTTTTGTGTTTTTCACAACATTTAATGGGGATGCTGCTGGAATGCGTTTTTAATTGCATTATGATTACTGCTGTACTTGTAAAGATGGGAATGGCTGTATATTTACTTTTTTTATGTGCAGGAGATGAAGGGTATGGTGAAAAAGAATAAATTTTATGACATTACAGGCTATTCAACCTATTCTAGCATGTTATATACAGAAATTACAGCTTAATGAATGACCTTCATCCAAATCAGGCATAAGCTGTGATGGTCTGGCAAGCTGTCAGCCAATGGACTGAGCTTTTTTGGCAAACCTTTTTGTGCCTTGTTATGCATTATGTGCAGACCTTGTGCTCTACCTATAGCCTGATTTTGGTGACGAATTTATGTCAGGGTGATTTTATATATTGGCTTGGGTGCTCACTGCATGAAAGTTCAATATGTGAATGGATGAATACAGCAAGACTGACCCTCATAATTATAAGTGTGTGCACTGGGGTCTAATGATATTTTCTTAATTTGTGTCTGCAAATTAATCAAGATTTGCATGTTTAGTAGCATATTTTTTTCCCCCCCTCTCTATGGCTACTGCCAGGCTTCGTACATGTGTGTGCATCTGGAGAGAATCAGTGCTGGACCATTTGACTTGGAGCAGGAAGATGCATGCTATCAGAATGCTAAGCAGTTTTAAACAGTCTTAATGTTGAGAAAGTGTGGGGCAATAAATTCACTTTGACACCGTGTGCTGCTTCCCTGGGCTACGGCTGCTTCTGATCAGCAGGTACACACACACACACACACGCACACACGCACACACACACACACACACACACACACACTTGGGTTGTAAATACTGATGCCCTCACTAGTCAAAACAGGTTTCTTTTTCACTTTATCTACCCTAGTCTGTCCAACTGTAGATGAAGGAGGAGAGTGGAGAGGAGAGAGAGGGATGAGGGGAAGTAGGAGGAGA
>OOFC01014026.1:0-20853 GCA_900323345.1 Pseudochromis fuscus
ACAGGGAGACGAGGGTTGCAACTTCACGAGGCAGACTCCAGGTTAATCAGCTGCCTGTATTAGGTGACAAGCTCATGAAATACGCTGCATCGAATTGGACATTAGTTAATCAAGGGGGGTGGTGGTGGTGGTGGTGGGGGTTAAAATGGTGAGGATGGGGGATGGGGGTTGAGAACAGACATAAGAGGCATGCTTATGAAAGGAGCAGTATCAGCCATGTGAATAATGTACATCTTGAATATGCAAATAGTGCTTACAACACACACTACAAGCATATATTCAAGGCCCTTGGTACATTTCAATCTGGAGACAAAAGGGCCACGGGGCATTATGAAAAGCTCATGTCCATGCTTGTGCATACAGCATCTTGATGAATCCTGATGCAGATTTGCACTCATCAAGAGCGTTTTATGTTCCACCTTATTAACAGTAAGTTTGTTTGAAACCTCCACTGCTTAACAATCACTGTCCAACATTGTAATTATTAATTTCAATCATCCATTCAGGCCTGAGCGCATTAGCATATAAACTAGCAGAAATCATGCTTTAATAGTACGGTTTGGTTTTGTGATCTAATGTAATTCAGAGTACAATGTAAACACGGAGAGAGGACACTGGCAAGTTTTAAGCTATAATCAAGCGATGAAGTATTGATCTGACGAGATAAACAAAGCTGATGTTGTGTTTGATGTGGACACACTATGTTCATTTCAACTCACTGTTATCAATCAACATCTCAAACTTTTCTGAAAAAGGAAAAAAAAAAATCAAATTAAACCTCAGCCGATGCTATTGTATCTACACAATTAAAAATTATTTAAAAAAAATTTATTAATCTCAGGCCAACAATGTTGTGTGTTGGCTGATTAAATCGGAGTAATTCAGAGCGCCATGTCTCTCATTATCACTGAGTGTTTTTCTATAATGCTGTGAAGCACTTAACAGGTAAGTAATGCACCTAACTCACACACACTTCAGGAGAAGCTGCAGAAAACACATCACAGTCTCAAGATTTAATTGATTTGCCTTTATAGCAGTCACTGAAAATCATCAACAAGCACACGTAGGCTGTTGACAAGTTGAGCCAAGATTTTCACACAACATTTTTTCAGTTTTTTTTTTTTCCTTCTCCCTTGACTGAAAATTGTAGGGTGCGACATCACATAACCAATGAAATAGTTTTTGAATGTCTCTAAATGTATATAAATCATCATTGTAATGTGTTAAATGAAGCTACATTGTACTCCAACAGGAAACGTCTTCTTGACCTTTGAACTGACTCCTCACCTACAAAAGACGTAGGAGTCGTTTTTCCTTCACAGCCTCAGCTTCGAGGACGGTTTAAAAAAACACAAACACTATAAAATAGCATTTCATTAATTCACTACAGCACTTTTTTCCCCTCACGAAGACTCTCTTACTTGGTCAAAGCGTCATGAAGTAATTACATCAGTGTAATATTATGACTACTGCTCAATTGAAACTGCTTGAATAACTGTATTATGTTCATGCATTTCTGTGCATCACACACTAATTGGAAACGCAGTTAACACTTTTACAGTCCCTTAAATTTAATCTGACTGTTCACGTTTGGTTCCACTGCCACTAAATGTCTCAAATAGCACAGCAGATTAATGTGTTAAGATATTCAGTCCAACAGAAAGCCACTCAATGTGACAGGATGTGCGGCTTTCAAATAAATTCCTCAAGCACACAAATAACAATAAACACTGCAATACCATTACACAAGTAGAGGACAGTTACAGTATTTTTTGACAGGACAGCTTGTTCAACTTCGTCATTTTCTGTCAAAAACACACCCACCGCCACCCGTTATCCATAGCAGATCCATTGTGCATTTACAGATGGGAGGATAATCTTCTTCTAATATACTTTTTTCAGGCAAAGTCCACAGAAACACTTGTGAATTAGTGTCAGTACATTTTTCACACTGTATTTCATGAAGTTTTCTCAAAGTGAATAGACGAGGGGGGGGGTAAAAAACAAGCATCCACTGTTGGCTTATGGCCATTAAAATTAAAGACAGTACGTGACTTTGGTGATGGAACAGACGCTTAAAAAAAAAAAGAAAAAAATCTCAAAATTGGCAAATGGCTCAGCTTTTGTTAATGAGCATTTGACCAAAAAGAACCATCTGACTACTCATATGATAGTCTCCAAAACACCTCTAACCCCCGAAGCAGATAATGCTAAATTCGAGAGTTATCATTTAGGCACAAGTGTCCACAGCAACTGCCTCTCTACAGCTACTACACACGTCGAGGACATTTTGCCTCTCCAAAAAAGGACCTCGCAGGCCATTAAGAGATCTTCATGAACCTACACAGATGCTCATATAGGACTATTACTAATGTATCATGATAAAGAGGCAGTTAATACATTCAGGTTTGGCAAGAAATATCCAACATACGTGCGTGTCTGTTTTTATGCCTATCCTGACGCCCTTGGATGGTACATGAGCGAGCCAGATCCCAACAAGTGGACTGTGCAGCGTTAGAGGGGACGCAGCACCTTTATATCTTCCAGGGAAAACAAAGTGTCTCCTGACTTTCTGTCCTTGAGAGATAAACCAGGAAAAAAAAAAGACGCTTTGTGCTGAATTATGAGAGGACAGTGTGAGACCTTTGCTAACGAGCACACAGTTCTTCACAGTGCCAAGTACTGCACAGCCTCTAGATATGTTTAGGTTGAGTGTATACTACGTTGGTCACTATAGAGACCAAACAGAAAGAGCCCACACTTTCACATGTGGAGTATTTAGAGCTCAGGAAACACAAAGCCTCATATGCAGCTTCATACAACACTTATAGGATCATACTCACACACACACACACATACATGTATATATAGATGTGGTCAAACAGTGACACGTGCATCAATACATGTCACATCCTGTAAGTGTTTTTTGTAATCTGAACCTATAATCTGAACTTCTAATTATTAGTACATATCTGTGAGCACAAGTTCAGTACCATGTGTTTCACCAGCAGCTGCGTGAGGGTGCACGAGCCGGCGCCGCGATGGTCCGGCACCGAGTTGAACTTTCACAAACGCACTTTAAGCAGTTCAGCACAACCCTGCAGTTTTCTGGTATCTGCTCTGTGTGCTTCAAGGGGTCAATGCTCCAGCCTCTCCCCTAGAATTTGGCAAGCTCAATATTTGCCAGTGAAAAAGGATTCACCGCGCTATAAAACTGACGTGCTGCACAACACGCTGCGTGTTAGCATAAGGAAGGGAAACGGTGTAAAATGGACATTGCAAAAAAAAAAAAAAAGGTTTTATGATGCAACATATTTCTTCCGCCTGTAGCTACGGCAACAATACAAATGCCATCGGGCTGAGATAAAACTGAGTCATTATTCAGGTGAACTAACAAGATCATCAACACACACACACACGTCTTCAAATACACATACTCCTCATTATGTGATATTAAATCCAGAAGACCTAAAGAAACATGCTGTGCTTATTTGGAGCCATATGGATGTTAGCACTGTTTAGTGTATTTATAGTTTGTCAAGCTGTTGTGTAGTAAACACAGATAATATATGTCTCATAAGCTCATTTGACATATGACCCATCTAAAAGTGTAATGCTGACACACTGAAACACAGTCGACCACAAGGGTGCCCTATACACACTTTCACCAAGTGCTGGTCCAGTGGTCTGCAGGCCGGCTGAGCAATGCCACTTAGATCTAATGTCTTCGACAAAAGTTGGCACAATAGAAAGGTTTTTTCTGCTAATCCGACGAGGAGGGGCAATCAACCCTCATTGGGAAACTTTATCCATACAATACTGTGTTGCAAAACAAAGTTGTGAAGCAAGCCGACTACAGAATTTCACAAGAAATGAGAGAAAGGCCAAAAACTCAAGATTTCACTCCCTTTTAGTTTGTTATCGGTCTCATTCCAGCAAAGTCAAAGAAGCTGAAATATTATTTAGAAATACGAGCCAACTGAAATGTCAGTGCAGCCCGCTGAACGTGAGGATAAGTCATCAGTCCCAATGAAAATAGGGCTTCAATAAGGACAATGAGGTCATTCATATAAAGACAGTATCAGTTATCACAGGACAGTTATGGCGGGTCGAGTAATTTTGCAGAACTACTGACTTTACCCAAAGACTCCTGGAAGATATGCACCATTGCTCAGTAAATACACCTTCAGGGAAAACTGAGACGTGAAATAAAGATACAGGCATTTATGCAAAACTCTGTTTATGAGCTTCATGTGAGTCACATTTATCAACACTGAATCAGAGTGTAGTACTTCTAACATTCATGATTTTAAGCATTATTTACACTTTTTTTAAACTAATGTTTTTTGTGTAACATTGTGTTGTAAAGCCATGGTCTCACGTGTGCTTGTTTTTACTCGCCACATGACATGACTGCAGCAGAAACTATGTTGGCATTACCAGTTGGTGTGGTTACACAAGTTCTATAGCATACTATAGGTTCTGTCAGCATGATCATTTTTACCCTTCAAAATGCAACAAAGACATCTACAGGATTTTAAAGTGAAGTTTACTGAATTGAGTGTGTTTGTCACAGATGCTTTTTTTTTACTACTCGTGGCTTAGCTGTTAAATGCACACAATGTATGATTCTTTGGATAATTATCTTGTCTTTTCATTACCTGTTAAAGTTTCATTAGCTGTAATATTTAAATAAGAAAACTGAAATAAAAGATGTAATTTTTATTTCTACTACATAATTAGTTCAGTTTTTTTATTTTGTATTTTTACTTTTTCCACTGAGAGAAACCAAGGTATCTGTACAAAGCTGTAATTAAAGTAAACCTCAGATGGTTTTTTTTTTTTTTTTTTTTACGGTGCTGCCATTATTTTGCCAGGCTCAGGTTGTTTGTTGCTATGCAATGTGCCACTACCAGATCTACAAGATATTTGGTCACCTCACCACTGCCAAACACACAATACAAAAGGCACTTGTGAGTGTAGGTTTAGGTAGGTCACCTCAGCACAAAGCGCACAGATAGCACGAGGTCCGTTTATGATAATCATCTGGTGCTTTGGCCTTGCTAATGCTTGTGAACTGTTGGTCAGCGTGGTCTGTTGAATGTAGTGGAGTTATTAGCTTTGATGGTAACAATCTATAGCCCATAAGCCCTTGAGTGTAACCTTATCTGATCAGCTGTTTCTGGTAACATTACTATAAAGATCGTGCCACATGGCTCAGAGTATTTTCAGCAGGTCATATCACAAATGTGCCACTTCTGAGTCATTTGTACTGTCGGGATTACACGGAGAGGTTTGAGAAGGTTCATGTTTTATTTGAAATGTTTTTCAGTCATCTTTATTCCAACATGGGTTTGTGTTAAATAAATCTAATAGTATACCTATGCTGCCTCTGTGAGTGTGTGTTTCTGTGTTTGTGTCAGCCCACTGACCTGCCTTCCTCCAAATGCATGCTGGGATACGCTGGACTGACCCTGAACACAAGTAGGAATAAAAAAATGCTGCGTGAATGAATGAATGCTGGAGATGCTGGCCAGCAGCAAAACCCACTACAGTCAAAGGCTAAAAAAGACATTTTGTGTAAAACGCATTCATGTCGGTTAACCTATTCATCGAAATTACAAAAGAAAAAATGAGCTTAATGTTAGTTTACATAGCGGCTGCCACAAGGTCTTTTATTCAAACTTCTCAATAAAGTGAAAAACACGATGCCACCGCTGCCACAACTGACAATTATTATAGTGTTGTAACCATCTAAATATCTCACGGAGTCTGACACATGGGCTGCATGTGTGATGGGACTGTAATGCAGGTGTTATGAACGCCTCCCGGTCATCACACTTTTTTTTCTTTATCATTAGTAACTGTCAAACCTACTGTAAAACAAGCCCAGCAACTTTGATAAAACTGAACATTTGTATCACCATTTGTAGGCAGTTGAGCAGGTTAGACATGCATTTAATCTTTAACCTGGACCTGCTGTTGTTAATCCAACAGTAAAGAAAGAATAAATTCAATCATTACTTTCCCTGTCGTTAAAACACAAAGCTGTTCTGTATGATTTCCAGCTGTTTGATTTTGAAAGTTAATTTCAGGGAAATAAAACAGAGCAGAACAGATACAATTTTTTTTAAAGGAATAAAATTCTTTCCTAAACAATGTCTTTCAAAAGGCAACATGCCTGAGAGTTATTTTCTGCAGCTGTAGAATAAAGAAAATGACTTAGAGTATAAAAAAGAAGAAGGGTTTACAGTTTTAGAGTCTGTGGAAATATTTTAAAGTTCCAACTATTTTAATTTTTGGATAAAACCACAACACAAATACTATTGTGCAAATAATTCCCCCGAGGTTACCCAAAGCACAGTGCATACCGATGTACCCTGAGTGAGACTGTGCACAATCTTAACATGCTGGCTGCCGTGAGTGCAGTTTACTGGTATGAGGCTTAGAAACTCTTCCTGGTGCAAAACTTGTTCTCTGTAGTTTGAAAAGTGACTCGGGAATCTGATACTTTTGTAAAAATCTTCCTAAACCCTCTTTAGATACTTTCCCCTTCAACCAGGCAGTGATCTAACCATGACTTGTAGAAAACCATATGGGTAGCAGGGTGAACTGAGGACACACATGCAGCTTGGCAAACATACAACTTCGCTATTAGAATCCAAGATACATTTTCCACATCAGTAAAATACCTAGGCCTGCACGTGTGTTTGAAGAGAGGGAATAGGAATTAGGTTCAAATGCTTGTTTCTGTCACACAACAACAACAAAAGTTCACGAAGGATTCAAAGATACATTATTACAACAACTTTTAAAAGACATTTAGAAATCTACAAACTTGTTGGGAAACAACCTCGGGTCGAGTCGTCACATGATAGCTGGGTCTTACAGCACTAACAGCTGACTTTTAATTAAATAAAAAAAATAAACCCAGCACAGCAAATATAAAGAAGCGTAAATCAACAGTCTGTTCGCAATTTCAGCAAAGTAATGGAAACACATGTCGAGCACTGGATTGTGTTTGTACTGTATGTGCTGTAAATGTATCAAACAACAGAAAACAAATGGCAGCTGGAAATTCGACTGTAATTCTAATTTACTGACAAAACACATCTTGAGAATAATTAAAATATATTTTAATGGTATCCTGTACAAGAGTCTATTAATTCAACTTAATGTGTGAACATTAAAATAAGATTTTTCCTGGAGCAAGTGTGTGTTGAACTGTTACCTATGGGATAGTGGTTTTAAATTTAAACACATATATTTTGGAAACAGCTGTTCCCCAAACAGTCTTCGAGCGACGTGGGAAGTAGGGATAGTAATTGTGTTTCATAAGACTTTATAAAGTTTTATAAACGAACAAAAGCTGCCTGGCACATTCGCAAATACTTATTCAGTCTCAATATGTGCTTTCATTACGCATTCCTGTGATACTTGCAGGGAGGGAAGATTCCAAAACAAAAGTGCTTTGAATCTGAAAAGCATGCCATGAAGTTTTTCGTTTGTCAGTCTGTTACATGCTGCATGATCTGAACGTCATACAGTTTTAGGTGAAGGTTTTATAATAGTCATTTTCATGGTGTGTCATTTGGATCCTGAATACCAATTCCTAAAAGAGGGAGTATTTTAAATATTCTTCTACAGTGAATTTAAAAAAAAGCAGTTAACAGCTGCCATATTAATCTTATTCCTGACTTCCGACTAAAATAAAACTTCAAGTTTTATTCAAAAATGTTCTTATCCTTGCTTGCTCATCTCATCAATAAACATGCTACATTTTTCTTCACTTAAAACAAAGCATATTATGCTCTATTCTTGCCTTATAGCTGGAAGGAAATCACCATAACTCACTGTAATAGCATTTTTGTGTTGCATAAGACACCTAAAGGGGAAATTCTCCACTTAATTACAAAAGATCATCAATGGGTTTTGTGATTGTGGTATTAGTATTTTCAAGAATACGAAAACAATAATATGAAAAGAAGCATGTTATGTGTGAAAAAGGTGATTTGTGGGTAGAAGGATCCCAGCCAGTTAGCCAGGAGGGAGCTAGCCTGCCAATAATTTCCAGTTTGCTAAATGTAATCCAACAAACCAGCGAGGCAGAGCTGGCTAGGAGTCACTGGTGTCATTATATTTTACTATGGTCAAGAGGTCTACAGAAAATAAATACGTATATTGTGTTTAGTACAAAATTATTTCTTCACTAGTACCTGAGGTTTTTTTTTAAGGTTACCATGGTAACTGGTGACTCAAACGTGGTCTTGAAGCTGTAACTACTGTAAAACAGGGGTCTTTACTATAAACATGAGGTGAAAAAAACTTCATGCGTTGCACCTCAAAACAAATCTTTAACTCAAAGTCCATTAAAGGCTTAAAGGCTGTTCTGTAGTTAATTATAAGACTTATTAACTTAAAGATGTGCACCTGAAAACAGTCTCAGTTGGCAATCACATCAAAGATGAGTTTCACTCCATGGGGGGAATATTCTTCTGACGAGTATTATACAGGAAAAAAAAGCAAAAAAAAAAAAAAAAAAAAGCTGGGAAAGGATAAACTGAGCCTGAGACAAAAAGGCCAAGCAGTTAACAAGCACTGTGACATTCTGGATCCAATCCACAAAGTGGCTTGTTATATGGATGGATCTCTACTGCATTCCCAAAATGGCTGCCAAATATGTTCAACTGGGCTAGACAAAGTGCCAGAACGGACTCAAGTGCAAGTCTTTTGTCATCCGATTGGTAAAATACCCGACTTGGAATTTTAAATTACAACATTGACTTAACTTGCTCTGTAAATTCTCACCGTTGTTGTGAGAACCAATTTTATTTGACTAATTATTCTATTGTTATACTGTCAGTGCATGCTTAATTTTTACAACAAAATGTGGACTTTCTACATACAAATAAAATGTAAATAAAATCTAATTTACACATGGTGAAAAGCACTGTGGTGAAATCCACTCATGACCAAGATTACATGCTCTCCTCCACCTCCTTTTCACTACACGACAGAATGAACTACTGAAGCTTAAACACCTTCTGACAAGAGACTGAAACATCATCATTAGAAATGTATTTATAAACTGAATTACATAAGTTAGTGGTCACCAGGATTACCTGGTAACAGCCTGGTGAAGATGGCTGCATGGCGTGGGAATACCAACAACCAGAAATGTAGCATTGCGGAGGCTTCAGAGAGATGTCTTTATTTTGTCTATTTGGGCAGCAGTGCCTTTACTGCACTTAAAAATTATTTGGAAAACTGACCTGCCATCTGTGTGCATGTACAGTACAAAATGATTGGGCTTCTTTTTTTTTTGTCTTTTTTTTCCCATTATGTCTCTTCCAAAGCAGCACTCATTACATTTGTACAGCATGGTACCCTTTACACGTTTTCACTTGAGTAAACCCAAATAATCAGGTGGGAGAAATGTGCGAAAGCGTGACCGAAATCAGTCAAAAAACATTTCAAAACTGAATTGAATGCTGTGGACACATTACGCCAGTTTAGCTGGTCAATAATAAATTGCTGAACGTGAAGAGAGGGTGACAAGCTACAGAGGACGAGTGAAGGATGGTGACGCCAAAAGAAAATTGGGATTGATTGCCGGGTGTGGATTAACTGAACACCCCCACCACCACCATCACCACACACACACACACACACTCACACACACACTCACACACCCTTGCCTTCATGTGAGCAGGTCTACAGTTTATCTGCCAGGTCCCCTTCATATAATAACGACTTTCCTTGATCTGCAGACGTACTCTTAAATATTCATTAGTCATGGGTGGGTTTTAGCCGTGACACAGAAAGCGGGCAAATGGCGATGGCTCAAACGCTGTGAATATTAATGTACATGTGGAATATATACATATAAATACTCATTAGCGACTTAACTGAGATGAAACTGGGCACCTGATACTCGGACTACAAACACCTCCCAAGGCACATAATGGCTGACTCTGTTCCAGCAGATCCAGTACACCTCTGTGGTGATAAAACGAGAGTTTTTGACATGCTGCCGTGGTGAGAGCTCACTAACAGACAAGACAAGCACCCTCCAATTCATCAAACAATAAAATGTCCAAAAAATGCAGGTGTTAAGTTTTTTTTTTCTTTTCTTTTGTGGAGTTTCTTTTGAAATGAAGGGGATACAATCCACTTTACACATTGTGACAATATAATTTCTACTTTCTCACCACTCACTCACCCACATGCAACCTGTCAAATCAATATTCTCTAATTTTATGGGACAGATTTACAATTATGCTCTGGTTGAAATCCTACATCAAGGTGAAATGTTGCATTTCTGCTACACACACACACCGTGCTGCACGCTCAGCTCTCCAAATGTGTCCATTCAGAAAACAAATGATCCACCAATTACATAACTGAGCCTATAGGACTGCAGCCCATTTACGTTGTGGAGGCATATTGTGAATGAAGGCGGGGAGAGGAAGTGATCACAACAAAAGTGAAAAAGGGATGAACGCACAATTACGTTGTAAAAACCTACACACACACACACACACACACACACACACAGACACACACACACACACACACACACACACACACACAGGTGCACATCCACACACCGTGTCTGCGCTGGAAGGAGATGGACGCAGCTGCTGTATACGCGCTCCTCTCCTGTGTCTAACCCGGGACTGGCCCTCTTGTTTGCGGCTTTTTTTCACAGGACACAGCCTCAGTGACCACACCAGGACCAACCTCTGACATGACTAATGAGTTGACGCAAAGCTTTAGGCTATACCTGCGCACAACTTCTGGACTCCGAGGCGAGTCCGCGGCTATTAATCAGACACGGAACATGTTGTATTGTAGAAACTATCAGTGCAGGCGCTTATGAAAGAGACAAGAACATGCTGCATTACTCTCTTTATCTGACAAAGCCAAGCGCTTTGGGACAACATCTGTTTGCCACACACACACACAAATGCACGCACGCTCTCTGTCCCTCTCCCAGTCTCTCCCTCTCTCTCTCTCACACACACACACACACACACACACACACATCTATACGCACACGATTTACGCACGGATAGATGGAGCCCTAAAGAACAAGACTGACATGTTGCTCGGGATAAACTCCCCACGGCCCTTCTCCAGTGAATTTTAGAGAGTCGTTGTATTTTTACCGCGCTGATCCTATCGTATATTTTAACTTTAATCAAGAGCGAAAGGAATCACGAGTTGCCCATGAATATTTTGCAACAAAACGTCTCAAAAGGCACACAGAAAGCGTCTCTTGCAACTTTAATTACACCAGAGCATGTCCTCATATCTAGGCCATCCTTTTTTGCCAAAACAGCTTCACATCGTAAACATTTTAACATATTGTATGGTACGAAAAAAAGCGGATAGTTAAAGTGATCCCGTTTTTTTTCTTTCTTTTTTTGGCGAAACATGGCACCAAAAAATCCAGACCAAAGTCCCACTGGATCTATTTATCTCCGAAACTGAACCTGCAGTATTGTTTTACCTTCAGACACAATATAAGCCAGCCTTCCTCCCGCCTGCGGAGCATATCTTAATGTAACCCCATCTCATAAATGCCACGCCGTATTGATATTAATTCACACACAAAAAATGTAGGCTAGACATCTGTCTGAGTATAAGCCGCTGCTATAATGATTTTTTTTTAAAATTTCAGACAAGAAAAATCATCTTTTCCCGGCAAGTTTAACAAACTGAAATGCATTTAAGAAATACAGTACAAGTGAGAGTATGTACAGTGGTAAAAATGCAATAAGGAAACGCGTTTCCTCTGACTCAAATAACTGACCTAAAAGCCAAATGCGCACGTCGGCTGCCACAGTTGTTCCGGGCTCTCAGTGTGTAAAATGTGAGCAAAGCAGCCTGCGAGCATCGCTGAGGCTTCTGGCTGATTGAGAGAAACACACACTTTTGACCAGAGTAGTATTGTTCTCAAGTGTCCCCTGCAAGGCTCACGGGTAGATCCGAAAGTAAAGGGCTAAAGGTAAAGGGGCATGGTGAGAATAATGACAGATGGGAAACTTGCGTCATGCCAGGGCAGCGCGTTTTAGTAGTCGAATATAAATGGACAACAAAACCCCCCTGGCAGCCAAAACTGAGTCCCCTAACATGAGGGACTCGTTTCATTACATTTCCTACACTGGCGTCACCTTTATTGAATGTCCGTGATCCTCTAAAGAATTAAGTTTCCGATTATGTACAGCTTAATATTTGGTTGGTAAAGCCAGCCACAACTACATGGAAGTCAGTGGCATTTCATGCATTTCACCCTAAAGTCAACGAGTATGTTTTAATCTCTGATATAGAAAAAAATGCTTTAATTTCTCCCCCTTTAATAATAGCGTTAGAGATGTTGTAAAAGACCCATCCCTTTTCCTACTTTTCTTAATTTCTTACCTGCACTTCGAAGCTCGTTCAAAAAGTGGCGACAGCGTTTCCACGGCTCCCCGTTTTCCCCCAACAGAAGCGCGTTTAGTTTTTTTTAATATGTTCCTTTACTTTGTTTCATTTCTCACTTCCATCTTCTTTTCATCTCATCAATAAACACACGCTGCAGCCTACCTTCATAGAGCAGCTCGGTTCAAGTGTGCCCTCCCATTTTTTAACTATACATCGAGTACTTTGAGGGGTGGTGGTGGCGGTGGTGGAGGGGGGGCCAGGCAGGCACGCCTTTTCACTTAAAGCTGCTATTGGCAGAACAGTGCACTGTCTTGGGTTGGATCAGAAATCCGTCAACATTATTGTGCCCCAATCGCAGGGAGCACAGTGGGACGGTGAAACCGGCTCCATTATGGCTCTCTGGAAGTGGTGGGAGTTATAGTAATAGTAGTTGTAGTAATAGTATTCGTCCTACTCGATGTGTTTAAGTTTGAACAGCAACACAGACATTTTTACAAGTGGAAGTCAAGGTGCGAAACGCGGCGCAGCCTGTAAAGGATGAGGGTTAAAACAGGCTCGCAGTGATGTTATATCCTGGGGAAAGCGTTCCCTCTTCCCATAAATCCCCCTGTTTTATACGTTCAATTCATATATTTTTTATTGTGTGGGTTCCAACGCCTACTCTTGAAAACGCGAGCGTTCACAAATGTGAATGAACTCTGAAATCTATCCTCAGTTTGGATCAAAAGGACGGGGAATTGTCAGTTATATGTCCATCATGCGTCTGAACTTTGCATTGGACACCGCCTCTGCCAGTACAGCGAGCCAGCTGCGCCGCGGCTTCTCATTGGACAGCGGCGCCGTCAATCATCTCCGGCACCAACAAGCTAGATTGTCTGCCGTGTCTTCTACTTTCTACGCATTTCTATTTTCTCATTTATTTATTTTTTAACGTCCCGAGCTGACCTCGAGTTTGCGAGCAGGGGAAAAAAATGGTGTCGGTTCAGCCGGCCAATCAGATTTGGAAGAGCGATTGCTTTTCTCTCTTGTTGTTGTTGATTTTTTTGTCATTATCCAATGCCTTGAGATATATTCTGGCTGGCATAGAAAAAAAAGCAGTAATGGGTCATGTGGGATCCCCCCCTGCACCCACCGCCTTAATGCCCCCTCCCTGTCTAGACAGTGACAGGTGTGCGTGTGTGTGCACACGCTTGTCTGTAGTTCAGATCAGAATAATGAGCCACGCTGAGGGTAATGTCTAATAGATACTTTCAATAAAATATTCATGTGCGTGATTGGTGTGTAGTATACAAGGGAGAGGATGTTCAGCGTAAGCCGCTCTGCATCTTTAAAGACAGGCTTTTACTGACAAAGAGGTCAACTAAGGTTACTCGTTCAGCCCGTCAGATAAACCGAGCTACTCTCTGAGCTCTCTGTGCGTAAAAGCGGAGAAAAACTCTCTTTAAGAAAAGCTGCACTCTTGAACTTTGCCTGCACAGCCCCTCCAGCTGTACAGGGGAGACAGAGGTGTCGCTTCAGACAATCGCCATCTCTCAAACTGGGTAGGCTCCATACGGATATTGTTGTGTGAGCACCGTGGTGAGCACCCAGGGCACTCAGTTGACTGTGCGCGCCATCTGCAGGACTGCGATGTGGATTAATACCGCGGGTTCAACGGAGGACACCCTTCCGTCACTGTTTTGACCTACATTAACCAGGAACACCGTAGGAACACCACTACCGGCCTTAATGCGATGGCTTGCTATCCGACAATGAATCACGTTCACAAAATGCTTTTAATTTTCATTAAAAGTCAGAATTGTGACATTTTAGGACGGAACATCCTGAAACTGCAGATCCGTGTGTTGCACGCCTTCCCGGAACAGTATTTAAGATACTTCGCTTGATTAACATGGCTCAGCCGGCACCACGTGCACAGAGGATTCACCGTGGAGAACATTTTGTTTCTGTGCTGCCTCTCTGCGCTTTGCATGTTTTTTTTTGTGGTAGTGAATTTACACTATAACAACAAGAAATAGTAATAATAATAATCTCATAAAAATATGCTCATATTATATACGTAATGCATAAGATATTAACTGAATCGATGAAAAATATTTATTGTCCAAAGCTTTCACGTGTTTTTAACTTAAACATGTAGTGTAATAAGTAAAAACCTAAAATATGAATTGCACACACTATTGTACACCTGCTTGCTCTAACTGTGCCATGTTATTGACAAATAATACAAAAACATGAAAAAGGTGATAAAAACAGAAAGGTATTGTTTAAAAAAAGACAAAGAAAATAGGCTTTAATTAACCTGAATTGATTATTAGCCCAATAAATAAATATAATAAAACCTCTCTAGAAGCATCCACATCTTGGAAACCTTGAAATGATTTTTGTATATATAGCCTATTTAATAAAAAGGTAATATTATTTGGGAAAAAAAGTCACGTTTTGTTTAGAAGACCTTCCCTGTGGATTATGAACAGTCTGTGTCACAATTTCTCATTTTTCAGAGTTGAAATAATAATAACAAAAAAATAATATTTGCACATTTTTCAATTTTGAGAAAGGTCTCAGCAGCACAACAGTCACACACTTACTCAAGTGCAAGTATGAATCAGACTTGAATTCTGGACACATTTTAAAACACATTCAATAGCAGCTTCTACTTTGTCGCTTTTTGGTTTGGAAAAAAAATCTGAACTGGTCGTTTGAATCTACTGAATAAGTGTGTTCCTTATAAAATCTGACCATTTTTAAAAACGGCACAAAGATGAATACATCTGTAGAGGACCTGCTGGTCTGTATTTATTCCTCGTGATTACCTCAGCAGTTTACCAACCAAAAAAGACAAAAGATAAACCTTATCTAATGAACATCTGCATGGCTTTGAAAAAATAAATAATTAAATCTTGATTTGATTAAACATCAGCTTTGCTTTTTGCAACCTATAACATTACAATCAATTATAAAGAATACTTGTCTTTGTGTTTTTTTATGTTTTGCATGAAGACAGAATTCATGTCATGGCTAAAATGGTCTCTTGGGTAAAATAGGAACATCCTGTATCTTCACGTTGTCAGGTCAGGTCACGTCTCACTCAGCTTATAATGTAGCCAACAGAGGGCAGCACTGTGACTCCGCTGTATGAACATTTATTTATTTATTTACTTATTGATTCATTCATTTATTCTGCTTCTGTGCTGTCCTCCCCTACTCAAGCACAAGGCATGGCTTTGGATTTTTCTTCATTTGCGGATGACCTCGGATAGTACAGAGGTGTTTGGTATTTCATAGTAGCATGTAGTTACACAGTACTGTCATTGGTAGCTCGGTTCCTTTGGCAAATCAGTTTAGAGGGGAATCAGTGAGCAATCAATGTTGGATCTTGCAAGCTGCCACTGTGACTGCTTGGTTGTAGGATTTGCGGCTAAAAGCAAAGGCGAGTTATTACCGCCGAGTACGCAGCATGGAAATACATCAATATTCCCTCTATCAAGATACAATGGTACTGTTTAAGTCCACTCACAGGTCTTGTCCTTGTGTCTCTTGTTCAATTTTCACACATTCCACTAAATGAATGGCCCACAGGCTATTCATTTTACAGCCAGACAACTTATTATGGATTGGATAGCAACTGAGAATGTGCAGTGGTTAAGGGCAGGTGGTGAGTATTCAGGTTTTTATTCAGTCTGTAGTGCAATTAAATGTTATATTTCTATTCAAATATGTACCTCCCTGAGCCTGCTTTGTTTTAAAGCCACCTGGTGGAAAAAAAGAGAGAGAGAGAAAAAACTGTTACTGGCTCCTCATCGCAGTGTTAGTTGTTATGTCCTCAAGATGCTCCACACTGAACAGTTTGCACGCTTTGCAAACCATTTTGATCCAAGTTTAATTTCAGTTAGCCATGGATGTTAGCAAGCACTAACACTTAGAGTAGTGTGGAATAACAAAAAAAAAATAAAAATTATATAATTAGGTTAAATCAGAACAAAATTCTGAGAATACCAGAGTGCTACAGCCACACAGTGCACTAGTTCAGATCCACTACCACTATTGTGGATAAAGCCCACGACTGATGCTGGGGTTAATCTGTTGTAATCACCTCAGGGGTTACACGAGGACAGAGAAAATCCGACGGCTGATGTAATTTTTTTGAATTTCATTTTAAATTAAAGTACTATTTTTATGTTTTGTAACAAATAACATATAAAATGTATAATTTCTAATAGTTCTTGATTATAATTTGATTTCTGGGACTTCCTGGGGTGGTTCTATATGATTAGACACATGTTCCTGACCTGATATGTATGTGAAACCTTTTCTTCTGTTTACTGTTTCTTTCACAAGAACATCAGATACTGAAGTGATCCATATACATGTAGTAACGCGACACGACAGTTGATCCTCTTTAGTATCAAGCATGCGTTACCTAAAGAGGCCTCTGTGCTCTTTAAACCAGCCAACGAGGTTATACTACACTCCACCACTATCTTCCCACAGCGTCGCCACAGAACATCATTGTTCTGTGTTATTGTGAGAACAGTTCAGATTAGGTTTGTTTTCGTTTGGCTGTATAAAGCTACTTGAAAATCCACGACCCATCTGTGAATTCCGGCGTACCATCCGCGCATGAATAAGTGAGACACAACTCGATACTCAGTCGGAGTTTGTCACTTAATCAGTACGATGATTCAACATGATTCACAAGGAGAAACATAAAGTATTTATGAATACGTATTATTATATTCTTTAATGTTCAGTGTCACTGTTGCACTAATAGAAACGTGCTCTCTTGTTACAGCCACAGTGCAGTCGTCTACAGTGACAATGTGACCTCATTCGCACTCACAGCGGTTACGTACACAGTGTACCAGAGCATATATTAAAGATGTTTCAGACATGTTCTGATGCTCGCGCTCATTTTTCTCCTTCCCCATTATTCCCATATTTTCTTTAGCTAAAAAGCAACAACAGCAAACACAACATCTTTGTCTTGTCCCTTGTAACGTTTTATGTTTTTGAGAGAGAAAATGAATGGCCATTAAATTCAAAAATTACTAACAAGCTACCCAAAGCTTGCAACATTTTGTAATGCACAGTAAGTTTGCAATGCAGTGAGCTGCTCGCCTCTCATCTTCAAAACTGGCTGCAGGCAGACTGTTGACAAGTACAGACGATAACACTGCTTTGTTAGCTACTCTCTTCTTCTTTTGGTTATTTGGTCTTTGGTCTTAATTTGTCAATTACTGGGCCTAAAATAACTTTTTTCGTGGCTGTGCAGTATGTCACTGACAACATTAGTGTTACATGTTTCATTGAAACTCACAAGAAATGATCACAGACGAGTCAGATGTGACACGAAATAAGACTCTTCACATCACAACAAGTGTGTTTTTTAGAAATATTTTTTGGTTGGGACTCCTCTGGTTGTAGCTAGGTGTTATTAGATTCTGCAGAAACTGTAAAACTGCACTTATTCAGGTCGCGTTGCATGTGTGAGGCGCGGCAAATACTCCAGCTCCTGCTCTTTACAGAATAGCACCAACTGTTCTGTGAGTCATACATCATTTGAGGTGAAGGATTTTAGAGAAAAACAAAACCAAACAAAAGGAAAAAGAAGAATGTGTAAAATCAGTCGCTTGTTCCTCAAGCTTTAACTCTTTAGCAGTTTGATTTAGCTTCTCATGCTGGCGTACTGCGAGCGCTTCAGCTGTGCACCTTCTGACAGAACAAGTAAAGCGAGGAATCGTTTGTGCACTCATAAAACACACACACAGCCGGAGCGCTGCGCTACACAATGCTAAGATTTACATGTTTGGATAGAACTGGAGGGATAACTGATGCAGCGCGGGTCTCAATACAGCAGGTTTTCCAAAACAAGCATCGCTGGGAGGGTTTTATTCACATCAAAGGACAATCATTTACTCATAAATACAGGACGTCTCACAACTTATAGCAGCATAAATCTGAGGTTAAAGGAACAGCAAACACTATTAACATATTTAAAACGTTGTGTCCTATTTACATATCTGACTCACGTGTACTGAAGCAGTTAATACTACAAGGAATGAATTGCAGTGAAATCTTGAACCTCAACCTGTGATTTATCTCAGATAAGAACAACAGTTATGAGAAGGGTTCAGCCAACACCCTGCCCCTTTTTAGGAAGACAGGAGAGGTAACATAAATGAGTTATCACAATACTGTCTTTTTGAGAACATGGTCCAAGTGGTATAAATGATTAATAGACTTTTTTTACTTGTCTTTCAAGCTCTCAAGGGCTCTTGTCTGTGTCAGCCTTGGAGCTCAGATATAAGAATAACGTGCCACTGGTCTCCACAGATTCATCCTCAACTCTTTGCTTTGTGATTCATATTTCATCTCACCTCTATTTGCCACGAGCGCAACAAAATACTGTGTCAAAAAAAAACATTGTCGGCGATTACTTTAACCCTTCTGCTATGATGAAAAGTGCTTCTCTCCCCTGATTGTGATATATACGCACTGACTTTAATTGCCTGGAGGCAGAGCACATTCCTTTTACCCGTATTTAGCTATGGTAAAATTTCCTACTTGGTGCTTTAAAAAGAGTCTGTTCATTGTGTTTCATTTGTTCCCTTTCGCAGTTGTTAACCTTAGATCATGTGACCAGTTGTAACCAGTTGTATTCAAAAGCCTGAAGTGCAGAAATCACAAGTGGAGAGGTTGGAGAAGGCTTCCACATGAGACGGTTTTTCAGTGATGGCTCTCAAAAAGCCTTCAGCAGCTCCAGCCATCAACATGTAAATCAAGTCGGTAAGTGAAACACCATAGCACCCCCTGACCATGTGTGTCTTTCAACAGTCTCTTTAGAGCCTTCATGGATGACCTGATGATGATGAGTGCTCCAGTGCAGAGCTCCAATTGACTCCTGCAGAGGCCTTGGGAAGCCGCTCAGCCGGACATGGCTGTTCTTCAAGTGAGCAAATTTCAAGTGTTGGTGGGAAAAATAGTGTCTGAGCGATTCTGCGTCTCCCTAGGAGGCATGAACATTCATCCCTCAGTGCTCTGTCAGAAACTTGGCCAAGACCTTGAATGACCGTACAGGTGACTGGCTGGCAGTCAGAGTCGTGGCAGGTGGTAGTGGGCACGAGCAGGGATGTCAGAGCAATTCAAAGCCCAGACTTTGACATCCTCCCATTTGTCCTGCTGTCAACTGCTGGGAGCTTTGAGAGGAAGACTGCATTGTGCTTCTGCATGTGGACAGTCCCAGAACAACACCTGACTGAAACTGTTTCATATGGCCAGAGGTAGAAAATGAAACCTCCTCTTTGCATCCTGAAATGAGTCAATGGGCTCATTCATGAAGTACTGTGATGACGGAGATGCTGGACACACACAGAGGTTACAGCTCACTATCACACGTTTCTTCAGTGCTGTTTATTTTAAACCTTTTCATACTGTACAACCAGGCTCGGTGTCAGTAGCGGTTCAGTCTTGAGGCCTAAAATGTATTTTTTTTTCCCTCTTTAAGGCCTTAAGTGTATTGTTATACTCTCCCTCCTCCCCCTCAGTTGTAGCAGTTCATACCCTAAGCCTTGTCAGTCATCTTAAGAGTTGAACACCTTGAAATGGCGTCTGTAGCCTCTGGCTGAGTTACGGTGGCATCTGTGACACCACAGCAGGTGCTAAAACAAGCAAAGAGCAAACAGACAAAAAAAGACAGGTCTCCTCTGTTCTTTCTTTATTACCCATTTTATTTCAGTCATTTTTTTAGTTTGTCATGACAACGTAGCAACAAACAAATATCACTGGTGGAAATGGCTCTTTTCAGAGCACTTTACTTTAAGAAATGCACAAATATTAATAGTAACATAAACAATTGCTTAATTTTTCCATTAAGCTACGATAGTGTGACAGTGAACCAGGATGCTTGATGTAAGGACTCTAAAACTGTAGCAGCTAAATGGGATTCACACATTCAGTGTCTTTAATTTTCACGTCCTTTAACCTGTCAAAATGTTTTCCATTAGCATTGTTCCTGTTTGACATTTAAATTATTCATGTAGTTTGATGCCACAATCAACCTGGAAATGAGCAAAAGTGAAGGTGTTGAATTTAAAAAAAAGTGATAACTAGTATGAAATATTCAGGTTGATTTTTCAGCAGCAGTACCGAATTTGACCAGCAGATGGTGCTCAACTCCATGTAATAAAACACCAGTTCAATGGTTAGGTAACTCTTCACTGTTATTTACAGTGACAAGGTTGAAATGTAATATGTTTTAAAACCACAAAAATAATCATTTTTTCAATTTAATCCAATTACATTTTTTAAAAGTTAGTTAGAAGATAGAAATGACAGTTTTTGCCTAAATTAATTGAAAAGAAAAACAGATGTGGATGTAACAGCAATGTATTTTTTTTTTTTTTAGAAATTATATTTATAAAT
>OOFC01014027.1:0-24685 GCA_900323345.1 Pseudochromis fuscus
GTGGTCCGCTCTGACCGGGTCTGATGTGACGAGGCTAAATGTATCGGTGGCACGGAGCTTGCTAGCTTGTAAAAAGCTAACGAGCTTCGTGCCGCTGATACATGAGAAACACCGGTGTTTAAGTTCAAAGCATCGGAAAAAAGTAGCGGCTTATAATCCAGAAAATACAATAACAGTGAACTTCTACTGTTGGGGCCATAGTTGTAGTTTCCAGGGGATACATTCAGAATTGAGCCTGAGTATTTTAAATAAACTGTCATTTTGATTTGATGAAAAAAAATTAGTAAAGCAAAAAAGTAGCAAAAAAGTTAAACAGATAAAAGGAGTGAACAAATGGTTGAGTTAGCTCCACATAGAAAATATTACATCGTTAGCTAAAAGTTATAGCTAGTTAAAATAATGGAATTAAAAGTAATCAGTGACTAGTTAAAATAATAGATCAAATGGTTAGCTTTAACTATAAATAAAGTTAGCCGTTTGAACAGTTAGCCAAAAAACAATTAGTTAAAATAGTTAGATATTGGATAAATAGTCAACATACCATGGATGAAATTAAGAAAAGGTTTTAATAGCTATAAATAGTGGATTTTAAAAAATAGATAAATTATGGAGTTATTTCTAGGTCATCAAAAAATTATTTAAAAAGTTAATTTTGCTGAACAGATAAAACTGGCAGCCCCTAATGAAATGACTAAAAAAATGTGTAAATACTGGATTAAAAAAAAGTTAAACAGCCAGCTCATAACTTATAGAAATAATGCTTGTTTATGGAAAAATGTTAACAGCCAAATGTAATGAATACTTGGCAGAAACATCCAGGTTGTGGCAATAACTGAGTGTTCAAACCCCAACGTTACCAAACTGAACAAATCGCTGTAGTAAATATACTTAGTAAAATTAGACGTGTCACATAATATTCAGATTAAAATCACTTTAATTAAACACATGTGGAAGATGATGGGTGGTGTTGATGAGGACATGGCCTGAGGGGGGTACAGCTGGAGTCACTGTTTTAAACCACTACAGTCATTTTACCGCTTTAGTTAATTAACTTTGCAAGTATCTTTTTAATTTAGGTCAGCTATTTAATTAAAATACCATTAATTACAATTACACAGATTTCTCTATCATACTTTACAAGTCACAACATCGTAAACTAATTATGAACAAATAAATATTGTAAGTATTCTGTGGAGATTTTAATGCTGTGGTGTAATGTGTGACAGAAGAGTTGTGTGCATGTTTACAGCATCTTTCACATTCTGCCACTGGTTTCACACCATTTCACCAAGTGACTGACTGGCAGCAGCTGGTGGGTCTGTTTGAAAAGCATCTGAAAGTATTCAGCACATTTCTTAGACCTTTGAGAGAAAAACAACAACAAACCTCCACAGCACCTTAAAGTCATAGATCTGAACCAAGATTTCAGTCCCTGTTGGTTTTGTGGTCGCGAGGGGTTAAAAAGAAATACATGTCAAAATCACAGGTCCCCGAGTTTCAAAGTAACACATGCATGACTGAGGGAAACAACTGAAAACCTTCATTCATCGTGGTATAATATATTCTAGTGTAATATATTGTTAAACACAGAGCTGCCCGTTTATCTATTTATTTATTCAGCTGTTTTCATAGACTGCTTATAAAAATGAACAAACAAAACCTGACATCACCTGTTGGTTTGTGGACTTGAAGCCACGACATCAGCATTTGAATGTCACCATGTTGATTGTTTGGGGCCAGAAGTGACCATATTTATCTTTGAAGCCTAATGTCTACTTAAAGATGTTTTATTATTATATTTTATTTTTAAGAATTTCTTTTAACTAACGACACCAGAATTACTTGTAAAATAAAGTTATTAACTGAGAATTTCATCACTGAAAATGACAATTTGTGAATTGAAGTTGGAGCCAGAGTTTCTTGGAGGTGGCCTCTAGTGGTTGTCTTGAGAATTGCACCTTTTTGCACATCTGCATTTGCTTTATTTTTGAGTCCCACTTCTGATTCTACATACAGTCTGTGGTCACTGTATATAATATCTTATGTACAGACTCTACTGTGCTTTTGTTTGTTTTTTTTATTGTATTTCTCTTATTTGACATCTTTTATTTTCTTCTATTTATATCTATTTTATTCTCCGTGGAGCACCCCCAGCCGAGTGCGATTAAAAAATCATCTTGAAGGTAGACAGCCATGAACTCCTGGCTGAAAACTGTACATTTTGACATCATGTTGTACAGAAAAAATGCTACAGTGTCCACTTGTATCCACAGTACAGCAACATTTTCTAATTCTGATTAACGGAAACATTTTAGCCCAGCAGTGACCTTCCTCTGCCCACTGAGCTCCACATCGTCCACAGAAACAATCACAGAACAACAATGGCAGTGCGGTCACATCTGTTCGCTTCCTGCCTGCAGATTTACAACACACACACACACACACACTCTCAGACATTGGCGCTCAGCAGCTGCTATCCAGATATGAAGTGCATTCCTCCACATTAAATAAGGCTTGTGTTATAGCGGACATGTTTGCAACCTCAGTAATCGCTGTAATGGTATGGAGCAAGTTTATTATGCACAAACCAACAGCAACATTTCAAACCGACGGCGTCTTCACTTCAGTAAACCTTATCACTGGTTGGATTTTGATGCGCTGTGTATTTTTAAACGTGCAGTGAATTTGTGCCATAACAACAGTCGCTGAGGCGAACTGAGAGAGGAAAGATAAACAGAGAAATGAGAGATAACACATCTGTCTTGATGCTTTTCTTTCTGACGCAGGGAAGAAAAACAGGCCGCGGCAGAAAATCAAAGTCAGCAGACACATCAACGCGTATAGATATAGAGTGTGTGTGTGTGTCTGTGTGTGCGTGTGTGTGTCTGTGTGTGTCTTGGGAAGAATGCCAAGAAAAATTTACATCTCAGGCAGCCAAGCTTCATACTTTCTCTCCCTGCTGCAGAGGATGACTCATGCTGTATGAAGTTAGACTGATACACAGGATCGATACAGGCCTGCTAAATTACTGCAAAACTATTTACTATACCTCTCATTTTAATTCAGGGTAACTCATCAGTATAATCTGTGTTGAGTTTGCAATATTTTATACTACATTTTGTTGTAGTGCAATCTTTCCAAAGCCCCTATGTAATTGCACAAATGATAAAACATGTGTCCTCTTTGTAATGAGCTTTAAAACCTCCTCTGACCAAAGTGGGCCATGCAAGAAAAACTTAAGTATATAAAAAAAGTAGCAAATGTGGCTGTTTATTCATCATGCAAACTAACCTCAGATGTTACACTCACATTATTTCCAAAGCAGAACTGTTTACACTGTTGGATGGGGCAGGAAAATAAGGAGGAAAAAGATGCAGCAGGCAACATTGTTTCGGTTCACAGCCGGTGCCTCGACCTCCAGAGAGCAACAACCACAACATACGTTTAAATTAACCCTGCCCGCCTTCTTCTGCCTCACAGTATCCAAGCAATTACCGGCCCTGTCTGGCTGTGGTGATGGCTCTACTAGGAGTTCAGGTGGATGCAAACCTCTTCCATGTTTTTAAGGTGTGTGTAACGCCAAATCCAACATAACGACAAAAAAAATGTACTGGAGCTGTGAAGCCTATCTGCAGTAAGAAGGGCTTTAAAATAAAAAAACATATTTCTGATCAAATAAAAAAAAATCTTAAGTGGATTCTCATTTTCTGTGTCACGGATCCCAGTTTGTTAACGACGGTTAGCACAAACAGTGGGCGGCTAACAATTAGCTGTAGCTGCACACTGGCAGAGTTAAACTTTTCACCCAGAGTGTGATCCATGTCACAGAAAGGTCAGTTGTGGGTTAACACAGATAAGCTTTGTTGTCACTTTGCTTTTACAGCCACCTCCACCTTTACAAAGGTGCTGCTACTGTAGGAATATATTGGATTTTTTTAAATTCACAATGTCAATAATAAGGGAAACAATTGTATTCACTCCAAAATCAAATGACTTACTGTCGCCCAGCAGATGCAACCAAAAAATGTGTATTTCCTTAACAGATATGCTCAAGGCTGCATGTGTTTGAAACAGTAGCTTCCAGATCAGGATAATAAGGATCCAGTCAACTAAGGTTTACAGTAACTTAACAGCCACATTGGTACATAACACAGATCCTCCACTAGTCCTGCAAAGTAGTTCAAATCATTAAAATTAGACAGAAAAATATCACTATGTGGGTTATTTTGCCACTGACACTGGCAAAGAGATAAAGCCACTAATAATCACACAGTGCTGCCTGACTGCTTGGTAAGGAGTATATAAAAACATGCACAAAAGTAACAGCTAGTTTACTATTTAAACAGTTTGACTCCAGAATAATGTCCCCTCCTACATGACTTAACCCTGAAGTGTCCTTCAGCCCGACACTGAAGCTCCACCAGCCCTCACAGTGTTGTCAGCTGCTGAACTTGACCCTTGTTGAATAGAGAACTTCCCAACAGGAACCCCCAGAGGACTTGCATTGCAATATGTCAAGAAATTCTCCAAGCTGAGGTTTTGTAACTCCGCCTGGCTCCCCACTCACACCAGGAAACACTGCCTATCTGCTTTTTATGTCTGGCCACAATAAGTTCATGTTTGCTGTGCTTGAAGGCTTACGTCTAAGAAAAGTCAGCATTGTAATTCCTGAACTCAGTGACCTGCCAAAGCTCCTAACCAAACGTGGCATAAACTGTTTGCAGACAGCTGAACACACACGCACTCAAAGTCATTTAATTACAGTAGGCAACTTTTTAACTGGAGTTGAACTAAAAAAGAAAACACCATAGGGTCCATGTAGAGGAAGGCTACACTGTAACAACCCCCAATGTCAAGATAGTGCATTTGCACAGCGCTGTCTTCAGATTATCGACTTTCACGCCAGACTCCCTTCAGAAAAATGGGCTTTTAATTTTGTCCTGCATCTGAGGAAACTTATTCAGCCCGATGGAGGCTGTGTTGAGACGTTTTCTAGATAATGGGACCCCACTCATCAATACGGCGCACATCTTACAAACTGTAATCACGACACAACAGTACACAGAGCGTGATCTCCTGTCCACTGCGATCACCACTATCCACTAAAACACACTGCGCATTGTGAAGCATTGTGAAGACACTGGAAAAGTTGACATTGTGTTCTATTAAGTGTTTCGTGGTGAACTACACACACGCCGCATACGAGTCCGTCTCTTTGTAGTTCAGGCTGAATGGTTGATATACACACACAGAGAAACTAACAGAGGGAGAAACGTCGCGACACTGTCGGTTTTTAAGGAGTTTGCAGAGAAAAGAGACACGCATCGGGCTACTAGCAGGACCGTTGGAGACAGCAGTAGTTGGAGCTGCAGGACTAAACTTACCTTATTGTTCCAGTCCAAGAGCCTCCACTGATGCTGCTTTTTACATATATCTGCTGCCTTGCGGCGCGGGGACACACGGGCACTGACAGTTTTCCCAAAATGTCTCCTCTGCTTCTAATTGGGCTTCAATCCGCCGTCAGACAGATTCGCCTTTTGTCCGGCAGACAGGCGCCATGTTGACACAATGACGCAAGGGACGACGGGAGACGCAGTTTACTGAGTTTACTGTAAACACAACGGCCAGGTTATTACCATGCAGTCTATGGCAGGGGCTACATGCAGCTCAATCTGATCTGGAGTGGAAAAATATCCTAAATAATGACAACTCAAAATGTTCCGCTTTGTTTTAATGCAAAGAAGAACATGATTATGAAAATGTTTACATTTATTGAACTATCCTTTTGCAAAACATTTTATGAACCTGAAATTTCTTCTTTTTTTTTAAGTAGCAATTTCAACAATATCATGTCTCAGTTCACATTTACACATGTGCATTACAACTTACAGATCACAGTGGATCTATAAAAGACAAAACTTTTAGTCACAGGTTTCACAAACTGGAAAAATATAGTATTTCACTTTATGATTAAAACAACTTGTCACAATGTAGAAATTATTACAACTTGAAATACATTTTCACATCTGTGTAGTAGTAATCCTGACCATCTGAACTGACTCACCCCAACATACAAACTAAATTGAACTATAAAAAAAAGAAGGTTTCCCCCTGTCTTCTGAACTTATGAAATATATACATTAAGAAAAAACATAAAAATGTTTTCTATGTAATTTTCACACTTTGTAAATTCATCCCATGGGTCAGATTGCACCCTTTGGAGAGCTGGCCAGTGTTTATGTCGTTACCTCAAGCATACCTCGTTTGTAACTGTTAATATGTTGTTAAACTGTTTTTTCTATCTCTTGATAATAAAGTTGTTTTGTTTTTTTTAAATGTGCCAGATTATCAGGCACACCTGCCTACAACTGCATGATTTCACTGCATTATGCACTGTGGTCACCTGTCTCTGTGACGTTTACTGTGTGTCTGTTCGTGTACAGCTGTAAATAATACTAAATGACTGCAGTATGTGTGAAAAGACCTCATCTACATAAATTCTGTACATGTTTTCATTTCAAATATTTTTTCCCTTTAATCTGGGATGATACGTGACTTAACCAGTGACCTGTCCAGGGTGCACCCCGCCTCTCGCCCTTTAACAGCTGGCATAAGCTCCACCCCCCACAGCTCAATTGGATAAGAGGGAATCGAAGATGGATGGATGGCTGGCTGGCTGGCTGGCTGGCTGGCTGGCTGGCTGGCTGGATGGATGGATGGATGGATATGTGACTTCAGGATGATATTCAGACACACTGGTACATTTGAATTTAAAGATGTGATTTGTACTGAGCTGTCACTTTAAATTAACTCATCATGTAAAGTCAGTAAGATGCAGGATCTGATGCATGAGGCCAAAATATGATGTCACCAGACCTTTGACGAGATCTTAAACCTGCAGCTGCAGTTTTTTCATATAAATTAATGCATTTTACATTCAAGCTCTTGCCAAACAAGTGAATACAATCCATACATCTCTCTGTATTTCACCGATACCTTCAATGTCTGGTTTGCCAGAGCTGACGAGGGAAGCAACTGTTGCCACAGATTGTGCATCAGCAGCGTTTTGCAACAGCTGCCAAGAGAGGGAGACAGAAGCTCTGCCCTGCAGGCTCAAATCTAAAACAAGATAATTAAATCAATATGACGCAAACTAATTGGAGATGCGCTTTCACATTCAAATCCTGCTGCAACACTTGCAGAAGCAAATAACATCCCAACGTGACATTTATAAGTTTTTTAATTTATTTATTTGTAGAAAACAAGTGAGACAACAGTCCAGTAGGAAACATAAAAACTAATGTTACTGACAACTAGCACCGAGACACAGACTGACAGCTACAAACAGCAGACGTTCAGTGAAAGACGCGTGTCTGTTCAGGAGGGAACCCAGATGTTGCCGTGCGTGTCGGGAGCCTGGCTGTACGGAATGTTCCAGATCCACGGCTGATCTGAAAACAGAAAGGAAGAGGTCAGTTAAATTAAATGTGACTTACAAAATAAAAGGAACATTATACTGGACACAATGGCAGCGTTTGTGTGTGTGACAGTGTCTTCATTCACTGTCAGTGTGGAGGAACATGGGTGTTTAATACGTACTGTCTCATAGATCCAATCAGTTTGAAAAATGTCAATTCAACTGCAGGAACATTATAATCATGAATGGCAGATTAATTATCTGCACTAAGGAGGTTGTGTTGTCGCCTGCGCCCGTCTGACTGTCTGTCCATCTGTCTGTCTTTTAGCAACTTTACAGAAAAATCTACTCAATGCAACACAATTTATTTACATGTGTTTCCCAAATTTTATCCAAGATCCACACAGATCAGAGATGATGGGATCCTGTCTGAAAAAAATCCCCAAAAACCTGTTAGAATAATAATTGTGTTGATATTTCACCACAGCAGCCGTGTTCGGTCCAGTTGGATTATGCCTTGGTGGAGGTTTGTGCTCTCTTAGTGCTTTCTAGTTAATATTGGAATCATTTTTTATTTAATTTTAAGACAATTTTGAATAAAAACATTGAAAAATACACACTTTCTGAGCCATATTTCACTCTGGGAAAAATATTTACACTACCAGTCAAAAGTTTGGGGTCACTCTATAAAAAGGGATTTAATTAACATTTACTGTGAACAAGTATCACAAAACATGTAAAATACAACTGGACACATACAGAAACCAAAACATCAATGTTCTCTGAACCAGCAAAACCTCCCAGATCATAACTCTGCCTCTCCTGTGTTGGACAGTGGGAGGAACACAGGTGTTTTCAATCATGTTAAAGTCTGAAACATATGTAATCAGAGTTAAACTGGGTAGTTCCCTTTGTCTGTGCACACTCTTTGTTTTCACTGGAGAACCATTGGTTGTATTGGGTGTGTCCAAACCTTTGAACAATAGTGTAAATCTGGAAAATATTCTATTGAGTACTGGACTTTTTTATCATTATTATTATAATTATTTAAATTTAATTACATTATGCAGTGATTGGCAACAAAGCACAAACTGTAACACTGAACACACTGGGACTGGTGAAGATCAGTTGTCAGACTGTGTCCTCAGAAGCTGCTGCTCAGAGCACAGATGTGGTTGTAGCATCACCTCAGCTGCTTTGTGTTTGCACATGGCACTCGTGACTACAACGCAGATGAGGTTCAATTAAATCTTTTCCCTGTGGAAACTTAGTGAACTACATGTTTGTGTAGGCTGTATACATGAAGTGTATGTGAGTAAATAATAACACCTCTATATGTGCGGGTGTATGCGTGGACGTGTACATCTGCTTTGGTCTGTTTTTAATTTCTGCTTTTTGATCATATGCAGAAACATAAAAAGAGGAGTAAGGGGTAAATATTTCTACATTTTACCCCTTTATGAGCAAAAATGAAATAAAATAATTATCACACACACTGTGTTGAAGTGTTTAATCCCTGAAAAAAACACAGTGCTAAAATGATTTTGATACAGATTTCATACATACAGAAAAACTCCTCTACCTTTAGGAGAGTAGCAGGTAGGGGGGAGGTCAAAGGGCACCGGGAAACCCGAGGACGATGAGGAGACAGGAAATGGATTTTTGTCAACAGGGAAGGTCTTCATGTTCTGTAAGGAGACAACCAGCACCCCACAGATTACTCAGGAGTCACCTCTTCAGCAGTGAGTCCTGGTAGACGAGCACCTCTGTCCATTTGTTTGTGTTGTTCTTACAAAGGCTGAGGGCACGAAGAGGACTCCCAGCTCGTAGGACCGGACCATCACCTGAGTGTTGTTCTTCTCCAACGCCCCCCACGCTGCCTTGGACAGATTGGCACTGAGACACACAGCACATGCTCATCAAGTTTCAGTACAGCTGATCAGATAAGGAAAGGATCTGGTTATGAGAAGCACAATATGATGCATTATAATATAAAGGTACAGCAACTGCAACCACAATGCAGATATTACATATATTCTCAATGGAAACATGTTTATAACAACTTTCCTTTCTGTTGATTCTAAAAAAAAAGTGTTTTTATACAGAAAAAATAAAACTCACATGTATAAAAATAAACAACTGAAAAGGATATTTGCCTCTTGGTATTTACTGAAAGCTCATGAAAATAAATTAACTTCAACATGTTGTAGAATAAATAATTCAATATTATACATGACAGTAACACACACACACCTTGTGACGAGGAACCAGGCGAGCTTTGTGAAATCTGGCGACGCCCTCATGTACGTCTTAATATGTGGCATGGCGTGACTCCGCCCTGTCACATTGGCCTTCCAGTGGCTAAACACACACACACACAAAACTTAATGCAGCTGCAGTGTAAATGTGTAAAACCTGTAGAGCAGTATGACCAAAGTATTATCAATGTTTAGGGGAAAAGCCTTGATAGCAAAATGATTCTGGGTCAGTTCTGGTCCACATCTACTGCTTTAATTTTTCCCATATGTAAATGTGAAAAGCTTGTGCCCTGACTGCAGCACTGAACTGCTGAACAGAGGTGAACTGACTGGAAGTAGGAGTGGAGCCAGAGCTGTTTCTGAGCCGTCTGGATGCTGTAGGGAAGAGATCCTCCAGCTGCAGGGCAGAAAGATTAACATCACGATTACATAACAGCCAAAAAAGAACTGAAATAGATCAATGAAAAAGGCAGACAGTTGGTATAACAAGCTAATTAAGTTTTCAAAATGTTCATGGCTTCTGTTTACAATTAATTGCATTAGTGAACAGTTCTAATTCCCATCTACACCCTCCAGGATACATTATAAATATATTAATAGGTGAATGTTTCAGATGTAAGAGAGCACTCACCTGGGTAGCCTTCTAAACTCGTTCTCACATCTTCTACTGACGGATACAACTGCAAGAGATGTATTCATAGCTTTATAGTATTAAAGACGATGTAAAGAGTATCTGTAGGTTATAGACAAAGGATTAGAGCAGCTAAATGTGATGGATACATGGCTACGAATACAAACAAATGCAAACTTTACTAAACTGAGCTGAACCAAACATTATTACAGTAAGATTGACGTTTATAAATGTATTAGTGTTGCATTAGATTTAGTTTTAAACCCCATCAATTAAAGATATTTGGAAGGTGATGCGTGGTGTTGATGCTGAGTGCACGCAGTTCATTGGAAAGGCCTGAGGAGGGACAGCTGATAAATAAACAAGGTCGGGAATCACTGCAGAAGAGGAAAGCGGAGTTTGTAAGGAGCTGTTAACTTTTGTCTTAGAGGAACGTACCAAGTGCACGGGGGGGTCGGGACGATGAGAAGATTTCCCCAGCGTCGTCAGGGTGCGCTGAAATTCCCCTGCCAACCATTTGGTCTTATCCAGTCCCATGGAGCCGATACTGGAGAACTGGCCAATCACAGGCCAGCTTTCCTCGCCGGGAATAGGATCTGTGTGCTCGTACAACAGCTAAAAAATGAGTTTATAAAAGAAGAAGGGGAAAATCCAATAAATTGCACTTCTGGGATATTTAGATTTGTTAGCAAGTCAGCAAGAGAACGATGACCTGACCTTCCTCAGCCTCAGGTGACCCCAGCGCTCCATGTCTGAACCTAAATACCTCCCTGGAGTAGAGCCGATCAAATACACCCTGATAACAGAGAATAAGTTAATACTGCACTGATTTCAATCACAACTGCAGAGCCAGCAGTCACAACTCAAGATATGTTAAGATAAAAGTTCACATGTGCAGCTGTCCTGTCTTTACCTCGTCTCTGACAGGTCGTGCTCTTTGATTCGTTGGATCCACTCTTCGAGCTCTGGCGCGCGGTACGAGGCCAGGTACTCCAACAGGTCCCTCTTAAAGAAGGTGGGTGACTCACCTTCGGTCGCACTGCTTCCCTTTGGTAACCGTGGAAACAGAGGACTCATCCACATCCTAGTTTGGAAAAAATAAATTTAAATGCATTTCCACAGCCAAACGTTGCATTAAATAACGTCTTAGTAGGACGTACAGTTTAACCTATTGACCCCAAACCATTTTAATGAATAAATGAACAGTAGAGACATACCCTTGTGTTTTCTGGTACCAGTCAGCTCGGATGAGGTTGGAGGTCAGAATGATGACTCTGAAGCCTTCTTCGTACCACAGTAACATCATCTTCCTGCACAAAGACACAGTTCTGCTTAATACAAGAACTACAGACCCTGTAATACCTGCAGTGGAAGTCACCTAGTTTTAAATGTAAGTGAGAGCTTATTACAATTTTATATTCTGCTGTTAAAAGGTTCGTACAGTACTTAAGACTTTCTAAGACCTTTAAATACCACATAAAATTACATTAATGCCTATTTAATGATCATACCAGCCTAAGCTTGAGGGCAACCATTAGTGACAATATGGACTGAAATGATTTATTATTCAAACTTTATTCAGTACTTCACTCCACTAGTGAAAAACATTACAGAAAAGAGGGGGTGGGAAAAAGTCAGCGTTTGGATTGAAGTACGATACCATGTGAGTACCAGGGAGGCGACACTGTTTGACCATTCATGTAATGCAGGTGTTATTAAGTGATGCGTCTCCCTTGCTATAAAAAGTCAAAACGTTTCCTGAGAAGACTGTTCCCATCTTTCTTATCTCATCTCTTCAAATCACTGTGATATCCAGTGACAATTACAGCTAAACAAATAGATTTATTCAATAATATATACCCAGTTGGCCCAGTTTAAAAACGACATGAATGAAGGTGCTCTGTAGTCCACATTTAAAAGGACCACAACCATTTCTCCATCTATTATTCAAAGCACCAACACAGGGTGACAAAAACATTTTAAACCAACCACTCAGACCAAATAATAACAACAGGAAATTCTTACGTGTGGTGAGTTCCAAAAGCAATGTCCAGCTTGGCCTGTCAAAATAAAAGTACGACTTAGAATCACACACATTGGTTCCAGAACTAACTTCCGATGACATCAGCGTATCCATGACATCGACCATATTTTAAACAGCTGGTTCCAGTGGTGGTGAGTCTGTACCTGGCAGAAGCGCACATGTGGAAAAGGCTGAGCCTGCTGCACCAGCCGGGCCTTGGCCTCCCTCTTGTCTCCGTGGACGATCAGAACTGGACGATCCCTGTAAAGACAAACAGAGAGTTGAAACTGGACACAGTGTCGGGTTCCATTTGTATGTGCTTGTAATTGGTTTACAGTGACAGGTTTCATGTTTCAATAGGATGCAGAGCTGTACAATATGGACACTGCTCAATGCATAAAACTAGAGATGTGTTGGTGATGATGCAAAAGTGGCAAAGAACAAGCAAAACTTACCTAAACTCTTTTGGGTACTGATTAACCATCCAGGCAATATCAAAACAGTAGTTAAACTATGACAAAAAAAAGGGGACCAGCATTAATGAGTAATGTCAACTACAGTCTACAGCCATGTGTTTACGTCTTTGTAATAAACAATAGTGTTTTTTTTGTGATGGTGCAACATGAAAGATAAGTTCATCAACTACACATTAAAGACCGTGTAGTGTTGGATGGTTGTTAACAAATCCATCCATTTAATTGCTGTTTTGGCGTTATATTAAAAATCCAGGGAATGTTTGTGCAAAAAATCTCAATAATCCATCTATTAGTGATTAGATCAGCCCAACACTGTCTTCCACAGAAAACAGAATAGTTTCCTCACCTGAACAGATTCTTTCAGGGTCCCAAATAACGGAGAGAGAATGTCTGATGAAAAAACAAAAACAATTTAAGATTGCTAGATGATGCAAGGAGCCACTGAGTACGATCACTGAGCAACTCCATCCAGATTTCCCCTGTGATTTCAAACTGATAACCCTCTTTTTTTCCCACTTCCTCAAGTTCTGTTTTCTTCTTAAAATGTCAAACCAAGCTCACCCTTGATGTGCAGAGCTCCCCTGTTGTACTCTCTATCCAGGCCTGTGACTTTGTTGAGGTAAAATCTGTAGGTGTCATTCAGACGAGGAACACAAGATTCAAAGAAGTCCTCTGGTTCGTCAATGTAGTAGACCCGGCCGTGGGGGCTCGGAGGACGATCGTTCTCCACCTTTGGTTTCTTTGTTTTGGGGCTCGGAGGTGCTCTCTTCGGTGGGTCACTCGACATCTTGCCCTTCACGTCTCCATCATCTTCATCGCTGTCTGAGAGAGCCCAGCCCGAGCCATCTGACGTCTCTTTCTTCCGCTTCCCAGCCAATGAAGTTTCATGTTTTACAGGATTCATCTGGTTCCTTGCAGCTGACTGTCTGGCCTCTGAGCCGACGACGAGCGAGGACACAGGGGGTTTGGCTGGTTCTGGTTTCACCTCCACAACAGGTGTTACAGGTAGTGGAGAGGCAGGTCTGTGGGAGCTGTGATTGGATTCAGAGGGTCGACGGGACCCGGATGTTGCAGTCCCAGAAGGAGGAAGGTCCACGTCAGTGTCATCGTCGCTGCTGGAGATGGTCCACTTACCGTGCTGACTGTCCTGAGACATGCCTGACAAGAAACACAGAGATCAACAGGAGGAGAGAGTCAGACATAGTGAATACAAACAAACTGAACTAGATTAGGCTTAATCCTGATTAATTCTGATTTGTTCTCATCTTAAACATCCAAACTCATTAAAAAAACCTGGAGCTAAAGCGGATTTTTGTCAGAGAACAACTTACAGTATTTTAGCCAAATTGTATGTAGGTATGAAACATAGGCTAGTGCCAAAGTCTAAGTATAAAACCTGTGAACAGGCAGAATTGATGTAATTTGTGCAAAATAACGGAATTAATTTGACCAATATACACAGCAGTGAAAGAAAGATAAGATGTTTTCAGTAATAAGCAGTAAATATAAAAAGAGAAGATAATATTATTGTCCCATGAGGAGCGTAAACAATGTGAGAGTATTGTGTAAATATTTGTTTTACCAGGTCTGATACGGGAGCAGCGGTGCACGATAGTTTCTGTTGTGAATGGAGAGGCTCCTTCAATCCACCGATAACAAACTTACTACAATGCATCCAAGAAACAGCAGAGTGCAGGGGACGCACGAGGAATTCCAGTCCGGGTAGAAACTCCAACTTGTTTTTTTAGTTCCGCCTCAAAGGAAACCGAGCGGAGAATCAATAAAGGGTTTAATACATAGACTGTACATAGACATATATATTTCTCTATACACTCTATGGTTTAATATAAATAGGTTTGGGACAGAAATAGATGTTTGGTCTGTTATTTTTATTATCAGTGTGTTAAGTATCAACAACAATAAGTTGGGGCTAATGCACAAAAAACGCAGGCTATTTTGTTATTATCATTCATACAATAAATGATCTTATTTTGTATTACAGATATCGAAATAAATCCAAAAATTAATAAGAACATGCAATTAATGTGACTGTGGTGGACCCACAGTCAGAAGACTGTTGAGAGCGAGAAGATAATTAGGAGAAATACATTCCAGTAGAATGGAATAGAATAGTACGTTATTGTCATTACACACAGGGGTGCAATTAAATTAAAGTGGAACATTAAGGTACCTCACTCTTTACTTCTTAATATGTAAAGATGACCTGTAAGGTTTCTCAGGGGACTGTCTGTATACACACGACACTCCATTGTGCATTGCCTCTAACCCCAATGATTATTGTTAAATTATTAATTTAACAACTTCATTCTTGACCTCAAATGCTGAATGGCTCTGAACTTCCTTCAGTTTAATGTTGATAACACTGTAGTAATTGTAATTGGCCCTGACAAAGACAAAAAAATCAGCTCTTTGTCTAAAAATATGTCCCAAACGGAAAAGGACTTAGTGTCATTTTTGATAACAACCTCAGCTTGATCAAGCATGTTAACACTATTGTCCAGTCTTGTATCCTGACTCCCCGAGATCTCTTCAGTTGTATCCAGAAGCAAGACAATTTAGACTAAGCGGTCCAGGTCAGCAGAGTTTACAGAAATATACATGTTTGACAACAGCCAGAATCATCACCAAAACCAAAAATAAGCACAGTTCTCATATTTGTGATTACTAACAACCTATAGATCCCACTTTAGATACACACCTGAACACATCTCAGATCTTTAGACATCAAATGTCCCCTGTCTCTCATCTAGAGGTCTTCATCTAAGGATCTGCTCAAATCAGTCCACAATCCAGGCTGCAGGATTTTATTTTTAAGAATATTCCCTTTTCACCAGTCGAAGTGTGCAGTCTCAAAGTTTGTGGCCAGAAGTCACTTCTATCTGCCAGTCACCTTCTTAAAACCTATTCTATGTAAAGACTGTCTCTTAACTCCAATTTATTAAGTGATTATTTTAATAATTTTTCATTGTTTTGCTTTTACTTTAATTAATTTATTTTTTTCACTTTTTGTCATATGTAGCCTCCTTTGCACTCCATACCTTCATTTTAAAAAGTGCTTTAAAAAAGTTATTATTGCTGTATTATGTATGTATGTATATATTTGTAATTCGTATTGAGCAATGAACTTGT
This sequence comes from Pseudochromis fuscus, assembly GCA_900323345.1. Lineage (NCBI taxonomy): Eukaryota > Metazoa > Chordata > Actinopteri > Pseudochromidae > Pseudochromis > Pseudochromis fuscus. The sequence goes on from OOFC01014027.1 coordinate 15,956, forward strand.
ACTTTCCTGTACAAATGGGAATAAATATCCATTCATATTCTATTCCCCTCCCGTACAGTTGGTGGCAGTGTTGCTCCTCCCAGCTATTGGTTGCCCTTCATATAAACAGTAGAAGCTGTTTTATGCTGTGTGGTGCCCGGTGTGGTGTGGAGAGTACTGTTGCATGTCTGTAGACTTCAGCTGGGTCTGTTCAGCAGTGTAAAGGCTTTCAGCCCCGAGTGTGGAAGGATTTCGCAGGATGGCGTTAAATCTTATCATCAACACCAGCAACCCTCCTCTGGGTGAGTGGCGCGCTGTGATATCTGAGCAAATAACAACACTTCTCCCCTCACCCAGTGACAGCTGCTGGGCTAGGTTAGCTGTAGCCTCGCTACGTGTCATCCTCACCAAATGTTCCAATTGAACGTTTATGTTTGTAAGGTTAATTATGGATAGGTGATTACCCGATTAATACGGAAGCCCTAAAATGACGCGATTTAATACATAGTATTTTCTCTGTTTTGCCGTGATAACGACCTAATTTCAGTGTTTTTCTCGAGATCTCGAGTTATTTTTTCGTTATCGCGAGAAAACAAACTTTGTTTAAAGAATAAATCATGTAGTTGTGCGACATCAATTTGTTTTCTCGAGATAACAAGAAAAATATCTTAAGATCTCGAGAAAACCACTGAAATTCCGTATTTATCACGGCAAAACGGAAAAAATAAAATGTATTTAATCTAGTCGTTTTGGGGCTTCCGTTGATTAAAGTGGCACACAGCAAGACAATTACAAAATTACAATAATTTTCCAGTAATATTATATATATTTATTTGTTGTTGTATGGAATTTAGCCGGGTTAAGGGCAGTTGTTGGAAACTGTGAAAGTGTCGTGCTTTAGTGAGTAGCTTTGTAGTTTCTGTGAACAAAAGGAAACCCTGTAATTTGTCCTGTATATGAATAGAAACTGGTTGGACTGTGTGTCCATATAAGTTCCACCGTGTGTGTGTGTATGTGTGTAGCTGTTATCTAACGTTAGTAACCGCCGGGGGCTCGTGCAAGTCAATGCTAGCAAACGTGCAGTCGTGGCACCCTTGTAACTACAACATGTGGTGAACATTTCCCTTTAATAACAGCAGGTACCTCACACGTTATATATAAAATGTCACCGTTAGAGCTTTATGACGTTGGTTTGTTGTAAGGGAAATAGTCCTGAAAACGCCTTAAATGTCCATTATGTCAAAGTATTATTCCAAGGTAAGCTAATGTAATGGTTAGCTTTGACAGGGGTGGTAAACAGCGCCCCTGTATCTCAGCTGAGTACTGCAGGCTGATGCAAGCGTCCTGTAACGTGGAGAATAGTTCTTCTACTTTCATTTGCTCTGCACCAGCACTCTTACTGGAGAGTAAGTTCCCCTGCAGGGTGGGTGTAATGGTGACCTTATACTAAGTCTTACCCCTGCAGACATGAACCAAAAGTGAAATCTCTTCAGATAGCAGCAGCTCAGTGTGTGAGACCCACTGCAACACTTTGCCTTAACGCCAAACATCACTGTTACAACCTCTTAGAATGGCTCTCTATAAAAAGGTCTAACATAATAAATTGAGCTATGAAATTGCACAGAATAATTTTCTGATTATTATCCAAGCAACGAATAGTAACCACAAAACAACAATAAACTGAAACAAAAATGATGGGCTGGCCAACAATAACAACAAGGAAGGGAAATCACTCACTCAGACCAACCCACAGAGGGATGTAGGATCTGGAGGAGTCCCTCTAACTTAAATCCGTAATCAAAGCTCAGTCCCATTGAACTGGCATAGGGCATGCAATATTAATTGCATTTGATTGAAAACTAAAATGCATTCTTGGTTTCCTGTTGGTTGGGGGTCTTATGAGAAAAAATAAAACTAAACTCAATCCCTCCTTTTTCCTCTGTCCTGCAGGTGCGCTTTTGGCAGCCGAGCATGTGAAGACCAGTGTGCCAGTATCAGTGGAGGAAGGCAAAGACACTCGACTTCACATCTCAGAGTAGGGGTCACCATTATCTATTGTCTAGTCAAATAACATACTCTGTCAAATGCATGCAAGGAATTATGTTTCACTCATTTATATCAATTTTCTCTGTCCTCAGTTCCCTCCAGTTCAACGATGGTAACTCCATCAGTCGCTACTTGGCCCGGGTGGCTCCTGCCCTCGGCCTCTATGGAGCCAACATGATGGAGCAGACTGAGGTGTGTAGGTTTGTGCATGCTTGAGATATTTTCGCACAGTTTAGGTTTTGTGATCCTCTTTTAAGATTCTATTTGGGGTCTTCAGGTTGACCACTGGCTGGAGTTCAGTGCTCGCCGTCTCTGCGATCAGCCCAATTTGAGTGCTGCACTGGGTGAACTGGACAAGACCCTCTCCCTGCGGACCTTCCTGGTTGGACACGCCCTCACCCTGGCTGACCTGTCGGTCTGGGCCGCCCTCAAAGGTCAGTAACATCCAGGATGTACTGGGATTTTCTGTCAGCTTTTAATATGGAATCTCTGTAGTTAGTAGGTGAAGTGTGGCGTTACAGGTTTTACTTGTTTCTCTGCAGGTCACGGGGAGTGGCCAAGCCAAGGCAAATCCTTCCCCCATGTCAATCGCTGGTTCTCCTTCCTGAGCTCGCAGGTTCCCTTCTCTGCTGTCGGCAATAAGTATGCCTGTAAGAAAGCTCCAGTGAGCCGATCCAGTGTAAGTGTCAGTTTCCACCATACATGAGAGGTTTGAATACAAGAAGTTAAGTCATCAAAGTGAAACCATGAAGGTAAAGCAGAGCTGGGTTGACTTGAAGGCTTGTACTGAAAAGACATAGAAAAGCATCTTATTTTCTTCAGATTTTTATTTTTCATCATGTTTTTACAAAACCTACATCACATGTGTCTCTGATAATCAACATTTTGATTCTCAACCAGTCGTTAATCTTCAAAGTTTATTTGACAGATTTGATAAAGATAGAGAGATTAATGCTGAATTTAATATTACTGTTTGTATGTCCGTTTGACAGGTGGATGAGAAGAAACAGGATGTTGGAAAGTTTGTGGATCTGCCTGGAGCTGAAATGGGAAAGGTGGTGGTTCGATTCCCTCCCGAGGCCAGTGGGTAAGGCTTGAAATGGAGTTTACGAGATTAATAACAATAGATTTTGTGTGCATTGTGCACAAATTTTACACTGATGTGATTCTGCAGCTGGGCTTTTTTTTTTATACAAATAGCTTCACTAAAGAATAATTTACATTGTTAGAAATGGCAGACATCTATGTCACCATTTTTGGAGAAGTAGGCCTTACTACCCACTCACTGTCGCTTTTCTGCCATCTGCAGGTCATAGAGGAAAGAACTTATTTTTTTAAGGTCAGATATGTTAAATGATTGTATTTATTGATCATAAACCATATTTTATGAGATGTTGATCTTTAAAAAGTAACTAGTGAGTTTAGCTGTTACAGAATAAATGCAGTGGAGCAAAAAAGTACAAATACTGGCTAAGTGATAAAATAGTCGGGCTCTAATTAACGACCACATTTTCTTACTCTACGTCTTTGTGACCAGGTACCTGCACATCGGCCACGCCAAGGCTGCACTGCTCAACCAGCACTACCAGGTCACCTTTAAAGGCAAACTCATCATGCGCTTTGATGACACTAACCCTGAGAAGGAGAAGGAGGACTTTGAGAAGGTGAGGTATCTCAGAGAAGCAAAATGTCAATATTTAGATGGAAAATAAATCAAAACAGAATCAGTTTGTGTTCTTACTTCTTCACATTTTTGTTTCCCCTCAGGTGATCCTGGAAGACGTTGCCATGCTCCAGATCCGCCCAGACCAGTTCACCTACACCAGTGATCATTTTCCCATCATCATGCGATTTGCAGAGCAGCTGCTCTCTGAGGGGAAGGCCTACATCGACGACACCGCCCCTGAGCAGATGAAGCTGGAGAGGGAGCAGCGTGCTGAGTCCAAATGCAGAAACAACAGTATGTCTGAGAAAACCACTGTGATTACCAGACACAGTGAGTGCTGAAGCTCTGCAACATTCAAACTTCTCTCTCTCTCTTCTCTGTAGCTGTGGAGCAGAACATGAAGATGTGGTCGGAGATGAAAGCGGGGACAGAGTTCGGTCAGACCTGCTGCATGAGAGCCAAGATCGACATGAACTCCAACAACGGCTGCCTGAGGGATCCCACCCTCTACCGCTGCAAGAACACTCCCCACCCTCGCACAGGGTCTACCTACAGGTACTTATCTTTGGTTATCCATGGAGGAAAAAACAGACTGTTAGTCTTAACGACGACATTTACAGACACCCGAGAAACCTGGTCACAGAAGAAAGTGGTGTTGGCTGTCTAACCTACTTAACTCAAGTTTGATCAGTCTTTTTTTAAGCATTAACATTCTGCGATAATTGAACTTATTAACTTATATTATTTATCTATCTATCTGTTTATTTACTTATTTATTTAATTATTTCGTTGAATACAGAATATAACGTCAGGCTCGACTATCAGCTGCCTTATACCATCCCATGAGTGAAGCATGGTAGTGGCAGCATCATGCTATTGGGTTGCTTTTCCTATTGGTCACATGTATAGCTGGCAGAATATAAATGTTGTTCCTTTGGATAAATCTACTCTGGGAAATCTTTTTTTCCCCCATCCCTTTTCCCCAATTGTGGTGACTAGGTTCCTTGTTTATATGACAGTTTAACAGTTGCCTTAATGTCTGAATGTGGCATGGTTTGTGATGTACTGACTAACCCACAACAGTTTTCATCTTCACATCTGGAATTGAGTCAAATATTGGACATATTTAGATATTGATTGTTGAACCTCCCCCTCTCTTCTTCCAGAGTCTACCCAACATATGACTTTGCCTGCCCCATCGTAGACAGTTTGGAGGGTGTTACCCATGCTCTCAGGACCACTGAGTACCATGATCGTGATGAGCAGTTCTACTGGATAATCGACGCCCTGCGCCTCAGGAAGCCCTACATCTGGGAGTACGCCAGACTCAACCTCAACAACACAGTTCTGTCCAAGAGGAAGCTCACCTGGTTTGTCGACCAGGGATACGTCGAAGGATGGTAAGTTTAGTTTGGTTTATCTGGTGTAATGTCTCATTTTGTGGCTTTCCCCCCCCTTCACTCTACACACAAGTTCTCTTTTCAGTCATTCTTATTTCATTCTCCAGGGATGACCCTCGCTTCCCTACTGTCAGAGGAGTCCTGAGGAGGGGGATGACTGTGGAGGGTCTGAAACAGTTCATAGCCGCTCAGGTATGTCCGTCAGCCAGAGAGGCACAGGAGAAATGTCTGCTCACTGTACCAAATGTTTCCTTATCCGAGGAAAGATTGTGTCTGTCTCATATGTTAAATGTTGCATTGTTTCATAGACACAGAGCACAATAATATGTAAACCTTCAAATAGTTTAATACATGTGCTGAACCACAACATGTTGCTATAGTGTTTATATAGAATCACAATGTCAGTGCACTTCAGTAAATAAAAAATTGGTATTTTGCTTTCTTTGTCCTCTTTCCAGGGTGGATCGAGGTCAGTGGTGAACATGGAGTGGGACAAGATCTGGGCTTTCAATAAGAAGGTACATTTTAAAACTTTGTCATCTGCCACCTTGGTGTGATTGTCTGAACCTAGTGATGAAAGTGAATCTGAAAAACATGAATTACATTCAGTTGTTACTGACGCTTGTTTGGCTTTGCTGCAGCAGTACAAATAAATTAAATATAGTCGTTTGGTCTTAGTGGATACTACTTATAAGAGCAGGGTGGACATTTGTGATATGTGTTCATCACATAAACAACATTTTTGTAAATTAGCTTTGGCACTGTCAAAAATTGATGCAAGTAAGTAGTGCTAACTAGCAAATGTTCGCATGTTGATGTTGAACATCGAAGTGAAAGCAACTCTTTGCAGCCTCACATGGCTGCTAGCAGACAGAGTCTACAGGACAATACAACAGCACATCACTTTGATAAACTTGCACCAAATGACTCTTTCGAGGGTCCCACAGTAAAACATTGTTTGTATGTTAAAAGGTAGAAATGACTCAAATACAACCAACCTCAGGATAGACCAGTGCAATATACTGATAATGAATGAACATGACACGACCCTCACAGGCTGAATCCTGTAATCGACAGAGGTTAAGAGACCCACCCTTGGGCTTCACTGCTGGCATGGCTTCTATCTGCTTTCCTGTTCTCATTCTGTGAAACGCTCTCATCTTCCACCTCCTCTCTTCTGCCTCATTGTCCCACCCCCACCCTTCTTATTAACCCCGATAACGCTCAGCATCAATGACCAAAACCAGCCACATTTGTTTTGTATCCATGATTTGGTATCTCCATGTTCATCTGTGTGGACGTCCGTTTGCTTCCTCTGTGTGGTTTTCCTCGCTGGCACTCGCTGCTTCATCTCAGAGTCAGGACGAAGATGTGAGGCTATCAGTTCAAACATATAAACAAACAGTCAACTCAGTTTTATTTTAAAGTCTGTTTTGTGAGACTAATGACAGGTGGTGAGTGACAGAGGTGGATACATCAGAAACATTTAACAGCTTCTAAATGTTGCAGTCAGGCTGCAAGTTAACAGCTCCATGTGTTTTTGCAAAGGGCTTGTTTTGCATGTTTAACTAACCTGCTCCTCCCTGCCATCTTCAGACAGCTTCATGCCCCTAAACTTAAACAGGACCCAGGTGATATTTAAAATGTCTGTCTTGAAATGTTACAACAGTTCTTCACACATGTTCGCTCTAAACGTTGCTGTGATTAATTCAAACAGCTCCCGTTAAATTGTCAGCTATTTAATAAAACATGCTTTTAGCCAATATCTTGACCTATATGTGCAACACCAATGAAAGAAGAATTCTATAAATAAGGCTAATATCTTTTCACACATTGTAAACATTATGAAGAAGAAGACTATTCGAGGCTTAACAGTTCATAATAACAAGAGTCTCAGGGGTAACCTAATAACAAAGTGATAGTGTTGGAGAGTAATAGGGTGATGCTGTAGTCAGTGGTTGTAGCATCGACCCTCCAAACAGCAAGAGAAACACAGCAATACACCATCAACAGGGATGATCCATTAATGGGAAAAACAGAGTTAAAGAGTAAGAGAGACATCCCCACACCTCCTGTGGTCCCATTGATTTCTGGATCCTACTAAAGCCTGACTGAATCCTGCTTTTCATACAGAGTGTAGTTGTGTTTAAGAATAAAGAAGGAATTTGGCATCAACATCTCCAACAGACACACGCTGCTTAAATTCTCTGGTTTTTTGTTTCTACCAAATTTGCACACTGTGGTCTATTGGTCAACACCATCTTTAAAACAGCATAATTACACCTTTTATTGTGTATATATTTCTCTAATGTCAAGTCTCCAAAGATCTATTGTCAGTTTTGGTTCAGTTGAGTTCACATTAAATGGATGCATTTAATAAACCCACACTGTAGATGGATTCTTGAGACCAGTAACAGAATCAACCCAAATGTAAAATTTTTGAACTGGAATGAAAAACTACTTCTTGTATGTGTTTTCATAAAGTTCTCACAAGGCTACATTCTTTTTTTTATGACTTGTAGTTTTTTGTATTTTAGAATCAACATATATAGCAAACAGCATACAAATAGTCAACACCCATGACCCACCCACCCACAACCAAGAAGGGTCCAATACATTCAGAGGTGAGATGCATCTCAACCTATTATCGAAAGCAAATCAAATAGTGAGTAAGCTGGTTGAATAGTAGAGTAAAAAGAACAAAACAAAATATATCTGGCACCAACTCATTAACATCATCAGGTTACATTCTTAACTTTATATCAAAAAACAAACCACAGACAACCACATTGCCATCATTGTAGAAGTAGTCCCACACCTTACACCTCATGTCTCAGCTGTAGCTGATGGGAGTAAATAACATTTTATCTTTTAAATGTAGAACTAACAGTCAGTTTGAAACTACATATAAAATATTCATCTGAAAAGTAACAATAGCTGTTTAAAAAAATGCAGTGGAGTAGAAAATAATCTTGGGCAAAGTTTCTTCCTACCTTGCATTATTATAATTTTTACCTCAGCTTCCACTTGCACCTCTGCTTGTCCTCCTGATCCCCCTGTGTACTCAGGTGCTATTTTAGTCCCTTTTTTTTAATCCACACCTGCATATCCAGTCAGGGCTATTTTTTGTTAGCCTTTCAGGTAATGTGCAGAAGAAGAAGAAAAAGCTGAATTAGCATGTGTTTGATGTTCAGAAGAGAACAAAGCACAAAGTGGGATTTGGATAGGAGCTGAGATTAGGAGTCAAACACAAACAGGGAGTCGGTACAGATGCACTGAGGAGAAATTCTGTGAACGGTCCATTCTGTGTAAATGTGTCTCTACCCTCTCTCCCTCCCTGGATCCTCTCTCTCTCTTCCTCCCTCCTTGTATCTGACATTAAACAGCATCTCACTCTTCTGTTTCCAAGCTGCCAGTTAGCTGTCTGAAGGTACTCCTCCTCCACCTCCTCCTCCTCCTCCTCCTCCACCTCCTCCTCTCCTCATTTCCATCATCCCTGCTTTAATCTCCCGCTGGTTCATCTGAACGTCCACCTGCAGCCTGCGCTATTTTACCAGCCACAGATTCCTCATAGATCTCACAGTTCACATGATGACTGAGCATTAAAGTTTAAACATAAAATAATAAAATAAGAACGGT
>OOFC01014029.1:9679-21291 GCA_900323345.1 Pseudochromis fuscus
GACACCGACAGCTCGTGCACCTGGCCTTAGTATGCGCTCACGTGTACCCGTGTGTTCACCAGCAGCCCGGGCTGACAGGGCGGACTTCACAGCCCCCATATGGGAACCGACTGAAGGGTGAGTGGCCAAATAAAACCCCGGATGGACTCCCCGGTCTATCCTCACCTGCACCCTGGCAGAACCATTCATTCAGGCATACAGCAGCAGGGAGGAGGAGGAGGAGGAGGAGGAGGAGGGGGGCATCACTGTGCTGTGTTCTGTGTGTGATCGATTGGGCCCATTCTGTGCAGCAGCAGCATCATACACACTGAAAACAATGCTGTGATTGGTCCTTTATTATACCTTCTGTGTGTGTGTGTGTGTGTGTGTGTGTGTGTGTTGTCTAATTTATCTCCAGCAAACAACAATAACATTTTACAATATGTGAGTGTGTAGTGGAATTTGTGTTATTGATCACAACACAACCTCCTGCATCCCCCCCCTCCATGCATCCTGTATTTTGTGGAGAAGAAGGAGGAGGAGGAGGAGGAGGAGGGGGGAGGCAGTCAAGTATCTGCAGCAGCTAATGTGTGTGTGTGTGTTGTCTTCGGAGCTCTACACTAAAGTGACAGTGATGTTTCCTGGGAGTCGGTGCAGTGTGAGGACACAGTGCAGGTGGGATCCAACATGACGTAGCCCCACACAGTGAAGCTGGACCATGAAACAGAGTCATGATGTTTACATCCTGAGAGGCTGAGCTCACACTCTGGTTCCTACACTCGCCGGGGCCAAAATGCAACTTGGCTTATTACAATGAAAAGTGTTTTCAGCCACTGTCCCATATATAAAAACGTACTACATCAGTTATTATTCAGGAGAAGTGGTGTGGGAGTGAATCAGGCTCTAATTAAGTCTTCTTTTAGAGTAATTATCTATTGCTTTATGAATCCTGAGGCACTGTGGGAGGTTGAACGGTTGTATGCGTGTGTGTGTGTATGTGTGTGTGTGTGTGTTAAGCCGAAGACACAGCTGATCAAAGTGGGCTTAAGCTCCTTAATGGCACGTAAAAGCAGACACACACACACACACACACAGATACACACCAGCATGATGAGTCACAGATCACAATGTAGGTCACATCAATGGTCCGGTGCTTGATAACGTCCTCGACCAGCGGTGGGAACTTTGCTCCATCCTAGCTGAACACTGAGCTCTGTGGTTCACAGCCACGGTGACATCACAGGAAACAGATTTTAAAGTTTACTCGACAACGTGACAAATTTATGCAAAATTATATAAATGATTCTCACTGATCTGCTGGTCCATCTGAAAATCATTTATCAATAAGGAGATATTAGGCGGAGAGAAGGGGAGGAGTTAGGGGGCGTGGTTAGTTTGATTGACAGGCTTGGTTTCTATAGAGTCTCATATTCATTGGGCAGCATCCTCAGGGTCAAGGGTCAAACCCACCTCCTCACTCCTCCCTTCATATCCATATATGGTCACTGGCTCTAAACAACCAACATGGCGGCAATCAAATCCTAAATAAATAACTACCGTATTTTCCGGACTATAAGCTCTTACTTTTTTCCAACACTTTGAACTTAAACACTGGTGTTTCTCATGTATCAGCGCCACGAAGCTCGTTAGCTTTTTACAAGCTAGCAAGCTCCGTGCCGCCGATACATTTAGCCTCGTCACATCAGACCCGGTCAGAGTGGACCACATGAAACTGTTTGAATAAATTCAATAGCTGCTTATAGACAGGTGTGCTCAATAGTTCGGAAAATACAGTAGATGTTTATCATGCGAGGAACTGATTTTGGGAAATAACGAGTATTTTGATAGTTAATTAATCATCAACTATTCAAAAGATTAGTCGACTAATCAGATTACTAATAACAGATTTATTTAATGGCTCTTTTTTAGCGCTTATTTTTTAAATTTAGTTTGTTAATTACATCTTTGATTCAACTGTATCATCAACAACAAAGTCGATTAAAAGATGTATTTCTGAATGGTATCCATCTTTCTTATCCTCATTATTAACTCTAATTTTTATTACTTCTTTTCTAGGGACAGACACAGTGTTCAGTATTAATATAAAGTTTTCCCAACAAAGAAAAGACAAGTAATCCATTACTGTGTTTCAGCCACCACTGTGTTTACTTGCTGCTGAATGCTGTTGTGCAGCTCTGAGCAGAGATAGGGAGGACGGGAGACGTCTCACTGCTTTGAAAAACACGTCTGTTGTCGAATTTGTCAGTGACTATTTTTATTGTCGACTGATCTTAAACATGGTAAAAAGTCTGATGTGAGGAGCTGGTGTATGAGCAGGTGCAGAGGTATCGGCCTCCACACTGTATCCTCCTCTGCACACTGACTGCTGTTGTGCTGTCCCTCTCTTTCCTCCCTCATTATTTTCCCTCCCTGGCACAACACACAAACACTTTGATTATGTGTGTGTGTGTGCAGCGGTCAGCCTCTTCCTCTGATCATGAGCGTCTTCATAAAAAACACAAGACTCGGTCAGACGCTAACGGCTAAACGTCTGCTGCAGTTTCTCACATGGGAAACAAGAACGTGTCTGGAAAAGGTCACTGAAATGAAAAAAAATAAAAAAGGATGAAGATGGCGCTGCTCTAATTGTCGGAGGACAGTATGGCTGCATCGGTGGGGGTGGACGTGGCTGTGATCATTGCCTTGGCTGCTGAATGTGCTCCGGCGGTCAGCTGTACCCGCTGGTTGCATAAGCAGTCTGGGATTTAGTCAGCTGTGGCCCCTTGTTGCTTGCTCTCTTTCCACAGAGTGTTAAACCTGGTGGCACAGTGTCAGTGTTGAGGGAGGAGGAGGAGGAGGAGGAGGTGGATTTGTGGCCAGTTGAAAGGAACACGGTGTATTTTGTGTCTGTTTTCAGGACGTTGCATTTTAAAGCCTGTGGGAGTGAACGGTCCTGAGGAGGAGGAGGAGGAGGAGGAGGAAGATTGTTATGGAGTAGTTAGTTTGGTGTAATACCACCAATGACCACTGGAGGCTGGCTCCAAAAAACTCCATTCAAAAACGGTCATACACACTGGGCAGCATCTTCAGGTTCAAGAGTCAGACCCGCCTCCTCGCTCCTTCCTTCATGTCCAAATATGGTCACTTCTGGCTCCATACAAGCATCATAGCGACGTTCATCTATTTCCATAAACAGACTGTGGTTAAGTTGTTTTTTGTTACAGTTTAATTCCTGATTATACATGAATAAGTAATCTAATTACCGTATTTTCTGGACTATTGAGCGCACCTGTCTTTAAGCCCCTATTGAATTAATTTGAACAGTTTCATGTGGTCCACTTTGACCGGGTCTGATGTGACGAGGTTAAATGTATCACGGAGCTTGCTAGCTTGTAAAAAGCCAACGGGCTTCGTGCCGCTGATACATGAGCCACGCCGGTGTTTAAGCCGCAAGGTTCAAAGCGTTGAAAAAAAGTAGCAGCTTATAGTCCGGAAAATACGGTAATTACAATAGTAACAACTGTTTAACCATCAGATAATCTGTTGATTGATTTTGGTTTTATCAACATTTTGGGAAATTCCCAAAACTTGTGAAAAATATTTCCGGCAGCACAAGTTAACACCCAAATAATCACTTCACAGTAACAGTCTGGGACCAGTATGTGTTCTGTGAATATTTTAGATTATTCATAAATAATCACAGTTGTTGATGACTGATCTTCTGTTCACTTCTTCACAGAGAAACCATAGAAAACAGGTTGTTTGCTGTTACAGATGGATGTGATCTGCTGCACTGCTTTAAGGCTGCGATGTTTCTCCACCAGCTGATCAACAGAAGTTTCTTACTATTTAGTGGCTGGTCCTTCAGATTAAGCTAGCTGCTAACTTCAGGTGACTGCTCTCCAGCACAAGTAATGCACAGTAGATTGATCAGAACTGGTGATGGTTGTAACCGTGGAAACGAGGATGGATAGAAAACCACAACAAAAAGTTAAAAGAGGCTGAATGGCTCAGTTGAGTAATAATCGTAGACTCTTTATAGAAATGGATGAAGTGACATCATCTGTACAACTACAGCTGCTTCTAGTCTGAACAGTGACAGGTGGATGGAGTGATACTATCGGCTGAAATTGCTCAGGATGAGATGCTGAAAGTCACGTGATATTTTGTTTGAATTTTTGTAACACCATCGTTCAGTTAGTGAAGAGCTGTGAGAGGATGAAAGACCCACTTTACATTTCAGGAGAAAGTTACTATCCTCTCATCACAAAGCGATATCACAACATTATTTGATGTTTGATACAAACACAGTAGCACCTTTAATAAGCTGCAGCATAAACACACAGTGTGGCTTTGATCCTCCAATTGTTTCCTCTCCAATCAGATTCAAGCCCTGCCAAGATACTTTTAGAGAGGATGCAAAATGAGATACTTCTCGTGTTTCCGCTGAGCCTATGCGATGCACACACACACACACACACACACACTCACACAGTGGGATGGCAGACTTGCTCTCCACATGAAGAGCCAACATTTATCCTGACCTGATGACTCATTCAGCTATGAGACTAATTCTGCTTCTATATAAATACAGATGCAGATCTCATTGTGGTAAACACACACACACACACACACACGGATGTCCACAGACCTGAGAACACAGTGTGATGGATGAAGGCAGACGAAGATGAGGAGAGAGGCTGTGTGACGTGTGTCTGGTCTAGACGCACACACACAATCATCTGGTCTGAATACCAAACAGTTAATGACGTGTCACCTGATTAATATTATGACCGTAGGTTAACACAAGTAGTTGGATCGTGGTGGTCATTCACACTTGTGTTTAGCTCTGTCCACTTGTGACACGATCACATGAGGTGCATCTTAAAACCAAGTGTGAACAGGGCCATTGACATTTAAAAGGTTGTCATCAGTTAACAGATCTTTCAGTCTCCTGGAAATCTGCAGATTAGTCACAGTTTATTTTTAACAAATTGCAGTGTGAGGATTCAGTGATGTCATTGTTTGGATGGAAACACTGGTCTGAGTACAGAGTGAACAGGACCGGAGAGCTGACTAATTAAAAGATGTAAATGAAGCAGGGTCCTCTAGATGTGTGTTGGTAGAATGAGTGGTGACCGTCAAACACTGGATTAGCAGGACGCTCGTCACTGTTGTCGTTACAGCTGCTGTTTTAAGATAGAGAGTAAAGAGAGAGACTGGTGGTGGATGGGGCACCGGGCCTCTGCCAGGTCTTTACTGCAGGGCTTCAGTGGACACCCAGAGATGCCATCTGGTCCTGAGGCCTACCTGGGACAGATGCCTGAGTAGAGTCTCTCAGTGGTGGTCTCCACAGAGCTCGATGCAGGTACAGAGCAGAGCTGCTCCATGAAACCTCAAATCTACAAGAAAAATGTATGTACCGTATTTTCCAGACTATTGAGTGCACCTGTCTATAAGCAGCTATTGAATTTATTATTTCATGTGGTCCACTCTGACCGGGTCTGATGTGACAACGCTAAATGTATCGGCGGCACAAAGCTTGCTAGCTTGTAAAAAGCCAACGAGCTTCGTGCTGCCGATACATGAGCCACACCGGTGTTTAAGTTCAAAGCGTCGGAAAAAAGTAGCGGCTTATAGTCCGGACAATACGGTAACTCATTTACCTTTCAGACACAAGAAAAGCAACTTTTTCTGTTACGTCCTCATCGGGGACACATCAGGACACATTAGCTACAAAATATAAGTGGTCACATGCGTCCCAGACCACCTCCACATGTGCTTTGAGTGATTGGATCTCAGTGCTTTTTAGCAGCTGTTCACACTTGTATTTAGCGCTGTCCACTTGTGATCCGATCACCCGAGACCAAGTGTGAACGGGGTCAAACAGAGATCCCTACTCCGAGCTGTCCTCAGTCTGTGATCCAGCTCTTTGTGCTCGTTAAACATCATCTTAGTTAAGGACAGGTCAGCAGGGTTCACAATAGGTCAAACTGAGAGTACAGGGTTACAGCGCCCTCTGCTGGACCACAAGTGAAACTACTTCAAATGGTATGTTGCGCTTATAGTGTCACATTATTGATGAAGTTGGTGCATCTGAGACATATGAGTGTTAGTAATCTCTTTTAGAAACATTATATATTTCTAAATGTCATCACACCTGATGAGACACTCAGAATTACAACACAGTCCCAAGTTATTGTAACATACAAACATGTTTCTGCACATAAACACACATGAAGTATTATTACACACTGAGTGTCATACATGTTTGAGTTACACAGTATTTTTACAGAAGTTAATATAACCACTAACAATAATAGTGACCTCCTCTGACTCCAGTCTATGGAGGAGGTCCCAGTCTGTGCAGGAGACTGAGACCTGCAGGTGGACAGCACTGTGGTCAGAGCACCTCGAGTGTAGTTGTCAGAAGTACTGGGCTCTGTCTGATGTGTGCGAACATTTAAAACACCACATAACATCACTCTACAAACTTACCTCCATTAAAATAATGAGCTGAGCGCAGTGTAGGTGTGTTAATCCGGTTATGCTTGAAATGATTAGGAGTGTAATGGAGTTAAGATCATCAGACTTAAGCTGGAATTCAATTCAGTCGACTTCATTTTATCCAGCCGCTCAGGATCACTGCTGTTTTTCTGACAGTAGGAAGTGATCAACATGGAAAATCTTTACTCATCCACTCTGACATAAGGACTGTATGTTTCTGTGATGCTCTGCTGCTGTATGGGGTAATAGATGCTGCTGCACGCTCATTAAAATCTGAAGTTTGAAAACTAAGCTGTGTCCACTGTTAGAGCTGCGATGTGGTTTCTTCTCAAAGGACAGAACCACAGAGTGAGGTTCAGTCAGATCACCATGACCTTAGTGAGTGTACCAGTGATAATGCACTGGTAGATTATTTGCTGTTTGAATTTTCATTATTTTATCCTTAAAATTCACACACAGAATGAGGCAGGATCAGGAAAAGGGAGCGAAGACTCTTTACTACAGTCATACAACAACACAGCTGTTTCCCACATTCATTTTCAATGGAGGCAATATTTTAAAAAAGTAGCTCCAAACTGGTTTTATTCTCACAGTTTTATCTCTACATCCACAACTGAAACATCAACACAGGTATAACCACAGACTAGAAATGGACAGAACAACTGTGACGTCACCCGTTGGTTTGTGGACGCCAGGAGTTTGGTATTTCAACGTGGCCATGTTGGTTGTTTGGAGCCAGAAGTGACCATATATGGACATGAAGGGAGGAGTGAGGAGGCGGGGCTGACCCTTGAACCTGAGGACACTGTCCAAAGTGTATGAGACTTGACTCATTGGTGAAAAAACCTGTCAATCCAACTAACCCCGCCCCTAACTCCTCCCCTTTTCTGAGTCTAATATCTCCTGAAAGATAAATGAAGATAAATGATTTTCAGATGGACCAGATCACTGAGAGGAAGAGTTGACTTATACTAATGACATCACAATGTACTGACTTAATAATTTAGGAGTTTTTTGGAGACACCATCTAGTGGCTGTTGATGGTATTGCACTTTTTTTGCACCTCAGCATCGGCTTCATGTTTGAGACCTGGTTGTTTCGTTCATTTCTACACAGTCTGGGGTCCTAATGTGCATGCACTCTCACACTCACACACACACACACACTCACACACACACACACACACACACACACACACACACACACACACACACACGGAGCGACAGCCGCAGCGATGCATGTGTCCTGCAGTGCCACAGTAAGCACTTGTGATCCCAGGACAGAAACAAACGGCCTTCTCTGTTTACAACTCCCTCCTGTGTGTTCATCACATGTGTCCCAGAGCCTTTATTTAAAGCAGCCACAGAGATACAGTACATCCTCTCTGCTGCCATTTATCACCCGGACTGACTCATCCCTCCTCACCTGCTGGCGTCAACCTCTCTTTATGTTCGCCTCTCGCACAAAAAGGTGACACTCCCACAGAGGAACACAGAGGCCTGTGGAGGGGATGACAAGGTATTTAAACTGCTGTCTTTTTACTTTGTCACACAGTCGCTGACTTAACATGTGATACAGCAGGCTGACTGCCTGCAGCCGCTCGTTATCCATATGTTATTGTGCGTATGGCGGCAGCAGAAAGAACTCGTTGCAGGATTTGTGGAGGATGGCATGCAGTGAGATTCATGTATACACTGGCACACGGGTGTAAATATGAGAGCAATCCAAGCTTCCCCGCGAGAAGCTGCTCTCCATCACTTCAGGTTATGTAATAAATGTGTGTGTGTGTGTGTGTGTGAGGGTGCAGGCTCCTATATTTCCTCCACATGTGCCTGGATCTATAAAGAGAGGGTCAGGACTTGGCAGGTCCAGCTTCTCAGGAAGGGAGCAAAAAAGAGAAAGCAATCACTAAGAATAATCACACTGCAGCAGGGAATGGATTTGCTGGAAAGGGCTGTTATTGGCTGGTTGTGTGTGTGTGTGTGTGTGTGTGTGTGTGTGTGTGTGACTCAGCTCACAGCTTAGCTCTGGCATCTCCTCTTGGCGAGTAGCATTTAGAATTACTTAAGCCTTCACTGCAGATAATTAGCATTTTCAGAGACGATCACACTGCAGATCAGAGGCGCACGCTGTGAGCTTCAACAGCCTCCATCGACCTTCAAAACAAACAAATATCACACACAGTCTCCTGTTTACATCCCAGAAACACAGAGGGAGTCGTGGGGCCTTTTTTTGTGTTTACTAGCCTTCACAAACAACTTGTTTTTCTATTAGATTAAATAAATGAATGAATAACACTGATGGAGCCATGATTCTTATTTCACTTTCAAAATGTTGAATTTATTTCTATTAATTTCAGTGATTATTCTGAAAAATACAAACATACAAAAGCCGTGTTCACACCACATGTGATTTTGCCACATGTGAATAACAGCCAATAGGAGTACTCCTGGAAACCTCAGCGACCGCCACTTCCACCATCAAAGTCACAAATTAACAATTATTTTAAGGTGCATTAATTTAATAAGCAGTTCACATTTTATTTATTATATTTAGATGTAACCTTTGGGATGAATAATGAGTAATAATAATAATAATAATAATAATAATCAGTGATTCAGAGCAGATGTTGAGATACTGGTTGGTAAACCTTGGACCCTGTAAGGAGGTCAGTACACTGTTACACACTGTTTTTCACACCACACAACCAGACAGTGGTTAGCGACTGTTTTCTAACACAGCCACCAGGTGGTACAGTGGGTTGTCTCCGAATCGTAACATCGTGGGTTTGATCTCCTCTTGTCCACATGTCAATGTGTCCTTGAGACACTGAACCCTCCTGTCTCCTGATGGTGGCTAGCACCTTGCAGCAATGATAAAGCAGCACATTTAGCAGCACTTTATGAATGTACTCCATTCATTTCTGCTCTACTGTTCTGTTGGTGAACTAAAACTAAAAATAATGACCAACATTAATAAACGTGTGTTGTCCTCTCTTGTCTCTGTACAGTGAAACCAGCTGTTAGCTGCTGCTGCTCTTGTCCTGCCTGAGCGTCCGCTCCTCAGTTTTTTCCCACCGGTCCGTCCATCAAAGCAGTCCCCAGCATGAGTTCCTCTCCACTGGTTTCTCGAGCCAACATGGACATCCTGGACGAGCTGCAGCTGATCGCTGCCCAGAACCTGGAAAGGCTGGAAGTCAACAAGTACTATGAGGTCATCAGGGAGCTGGGCAAGGGCACCTATGGCAAGGTGGACCTGGTCATCCACAAGATCAGAGGTACAGAGGGACCCCACCAGAGACTCTTTATAGAACAGATGAAGCAGGAGTTTGTATTTGAGCATCACCGTGTTGGTTGTTTGGAGCCAGAAGTGACCATATTTGGATATGAAGGGAGGAGTGAGGAGGCGGGTCTTGCTTCATCCAGTTCTATAGACAGTCTAAAGACCACACAAACAAAAGTTACATGTTAAATGAAAAAGACAAGAATCACCTGAAAAGATATTTTGTATCTGTTTCTTTACCAGGAACAAAAATGGCGCTGAAGTTCCTGAGGAAGAAGACGACGAAGCTGAAGTCTTTTCTACGGGAGTACAGCATATCACTCTACCTGTCTCCCTGCCCGTTCATCATCAACATGTTCGGCATCGCCTTCGAGACCGATGAGTACTACGTGTTTGCACAGGAGTACGCTCTGGCAGGAGACCTCTTCGATATCATTCCTCCACAGGTGCTGATTTACAGCCATCATCTAATAATGCTGTAATTTAATTATTTCTTCATCAGGCTACCAGCATCTCAGCTCTCAGGTTGTTTTCTCTCAGTTTTGATTTGAAAGTGCAACTTGCCACAAAATCCATCAGTACTCTGGATTGTTTTAAATGTTCCCCAAATTCACTGCCTCACCTCTTCTTGGTCCTGAAGGTTGGTCTACCTGAGGCCGTGGCGAAGCGCTGTGTGCACCAAGTCGCCATCGCCCTCGACTACTTGCACTGTAAGAAGCTCGTCCACCGGGACATCAAGCCTGAAAACATCCTCATTTTTGACCGAGAGTGCCGCAAGGTCAAGCTGTCTGACTTCGGGATGACCCGTCGGGCCGGCTCCCCTGTGAAAAGAGTGAGTAGTTCCCATGTTTCCTGTTGTCAGTGCAGTTTTCTAATGTTGGTGTTCATACTGCACCCGGTCAGAGCTTCAGATCATCAGGTAGAGATGTTGCAGTAATCTGAGAGGAAAGCTCTCGACCTGCAGCCTGATGGACACTCCCAAGATTTGTGACGTAGGAAATCCCCAACTTTGTCCAAGCTGCTCCAAACATCACGGTTGTCATAGTAACTGAATGCCTTCTCCTAAATACCTTTATTTATTTTATATACTGCAGCATATAAATAACCACCGGAGCACAGAGATACTGTACAGTTGTTAACATTGTGCTGCTACATTACAATCAGTATTTCCCACACGTCCACAGATGAACGTGGACATACATCATTCCTCAATCAGTTGCTAAGGAGTGTAATATTTCAGTCAGACTCCGCCTCCTGTGTCTCTCCCTGATGTTAGCAATCGAAGGTGAAAGTGTCAAAACAGCTCGTATCAGAGGATGAAATGAGGGTCTGAATAAATGGACTTTATAGGATAAATATGAACTTTTTTAACTTTATTGTATCGAAACTACTTCAGAAGAGGCTGAGGCTGTAACTATGAAGCTGGAAAATGAGCAGAATATGTCGTCTTTAGGTCTTTTGTCTTCCATGTTTGTGACCTGCTGAGTGTCTCCTCCAGGTCAGTGGCACCATCCCTTACACGGCCCCCGAGCTCTGTGACGTCTCCCGCCACGAGGGTTTCTGCGTGGACTACAGCACTGACGTCTGGGCCTTCGGCGTGCTGCTCTTCTGCATGCTGACCGGCAACTTCCCCTGGGAGAAGGCGCTGCCCTCCGACTCCTTCTACCAGGAGTTCATCCGCTGGCAGAGGAGGAGGACGAACACGGTGCCGTCGCAGTGGAGGCGTTTCACCGAACAGGCCCTCCGCATGTTTCGCCGGCTGCTGTCAGTGGAGCAGGACCGCCGCTGCTCCGTCAAGGAGGTGTTTGGGTACTTTAGCCACTCTTGGATGCTGGATGCAGAGA
>OOFC01014031.1:0-13895 GCA_900323345.1 Pseudochromis fuscus
CCGCTGCTTCTCTGAGCTCTCCAGTGAGCGGTCTCTGGCCAGAGGGGGGTGGTGGTGGGGGCCCTTGGGTGGCTTTTTTGGCACTGGAGGTGGGAGCCGCCTCTCCTGGTGAGGAAGGACGGTGGGGGAGTGGGGAGGGCAGAGCATTTCAGGAAAAAGACACGTACTTGTGTGCGTGCGTGTGATTCCTGCCTTTAGTAGATTTCAGTAATGTGTGCATCCACATTTGTTCAAGTACTGAATATACTGTTCAGTCCTACTGTAGCTACTACATGCTGTTCTCCTGGATTCCTAATTTCATCTATACATTATCGCACATTCCAGTTAAATGTGTGTTTTTGTGCTGTTCAGTCTTTTGCATGCGTGCAGTGTAGGTGTAACATAATAGCTCATTTTGCATGCAGGTTTATCCAGTGGCAGGGTCTGTTCCTGGATCTATATTATTTTCATTATTCACTAGTTGTACATGCACACACATGGACTCAGTATCACTACTTTGCACTATGTTTTATCTTTCTACTTTCTAGGATAATGCTACATTTCTATCTGATACTATGATGCTCCAAGCTGAGATCAGAGAGCACATCTCTACAGTCAGACGACCAGACAGGCTGTAAACAAACCATCCAGATCTTCCCAACTACTTCATTTTGAGGTCAAATAAAAAGCCAGAATGCCAGAGATGTTGCTAATAACCCCTCAGCATATGAAGTAACTCACAACTACAGTATTTTTACATATTAGTATAGTTTTTTCCATCCTGTGTTTTGTTGGTATTGCCTTGTTTTTGAAAGGTGCTTTACAAATCAACTGTTTCTGGCAGCTGTACTGTTTTTAGAAATCTTTCTGATCTCAGCTGTTAGTTTGTGCTCTTTACTTCTCTACCATCATTTCTTAAAAAAGATATGAGTAAATACAAGATGTTGAAAATGTATCAAAAGTTCTCAGCAGCGTCCAACAATGACGCCATGAATTACATACATCTTGAGGTTATTATCTATCTGGTAACATTTTTTTAAGCTCTGTCTTAACTGCTATAAAATGTTATCGTCTGTAACCTGCTGCGTAAACAGTGTGCTCCACAATGTAAAATGTATTTTGTGGAGAAAGAAAAAAACAAACGCTCTTGACACTGGCAGCAACAACACACAAAACAAAAGCCACACATGGTGAGGCGGCGGCGGTGGCGGCTGCGGGCGGCAGGAGGAAGGAGGAGCAGAGGGAAGCATGGAGAGATGGATGGACAGACAGACATGACGATGGATCCACGGAAAAGGCCCAGAGAGGTCAAGGCCCTGTGGTGGTGGTGGTGGTGGTGGTGGTAGTGGTTGGTGTTGTTGGCATTGTTGTTATTCTGACTGATGCGTGGCTGTTTGCAAGCGTCTTCACTGTCAACACAAAAAACAAACAAACAAAAAAAAAACAATATATAAGAAAGAAAAAGACAACAATGAGAGCAAATGAGGAAGCTTAGCAGAGTCAGTATTCACAAAGCCACAACAGATACAGCTGAAAGAGCAACAACACATGTACAGATACACTATGCAGAGAGAAGAGTATCTGTACCACCGTGAAATCTGACACTGCAGGAGAATAGAGCTGAGTAATACTGCAAAACTAAAAAAAGGACTATTTTGGCTTCATGTTTATGCATGTTCACTTCCAAGATTTGTCAAGATATTATTTTGAAGTGAGACAAACCGACTGGGACAAAAGGAGAAGTCTTACAGTTAAAGACCTGAAGCTCTGTGAAGCACTCGTTTTTTATCAGTACACTGGTGAAAAAAAATCTGAAGGCCTCAACAAACTGTGGGATAACAACAAGTTTAACCCCTTAATGCCTGTTATTGCAAATTTGCATCATATCACTTGCATTCAGACTGCAGCCAATATAACGTATGCATTCATCCTACAATGTACCTACAAACGTTTTGTAAGCACTGGTTACAGAACGGAGTTATAATATATTATATGATAGCAATATTTATAATATATTTATATCTATTTTATGTGCTATAGACAAATTAACAAGCTCCACTGAATTTAGCATCAGCTTGAAAGCAAAAACACACACAAAAAAGGTTTTCAATAATTAGAAATAAATTCAGACATCAGGGGGTAGAGGGTTAATGTGAAGTCTCACAGTAAAGTCTTAGCTTTAACCTGTGGTAGACTAGGATCTCTATTTAAAGGTATTTCACATGTCTGGTCAATAATCAACAATAGAAAAAAAAAATGCAGGCAGGTAGAAATAATGTCATCAACTGCATCAGCATCCCTCTCAGTTTCAATCCAACAAAAAGCCAGTAAACACTACAGTGGCATCGCAGCAGCACACTGTACTGAACCTAAAGTCTGTGTTGGTCTCAAAAGCTCTGTGTGAATTCTGAACCAGATTAAATCCAAAACAGAGAGAACATCCTGATTATCGCACGGAAAAATCTACATAACCCATTTCCATCTTTATCTACATCAGCTGATTTCACAGGAACAAAATTTACATCCACCAACCGGAGCTATCATTAGCACTGTTACAGACGCTCCTTTGAGCCAGTGGCTGTGGAGCTTCAAATCTATAGTTTCAGGAGTATTTAAATACATTTATTATGGGTTTTTTTTGCAATGATATGACAATACTTTGTCTTTCCAAAGCCTGGCATTAATAACTTTGTAGTCTCACAGTTTCACAAACATTAAACCAGATCAAGTCTGATTGAATCACATCTGGCTTCATGAAACTCCTGGTAACATGTTACTTTGTGTGTATGATTTTAGACAAAGCTGAGGGATATTTCATATGTTAGTGTGGTCATGAGAATGATAAGCTAAGCTATATATGATAAGCTATAATGAGAACTGTGTGGAAAATTGCCTGGTCAAACATGTTGGGCTCACTAACGTTTTTATTTCCCTTTAAGAGGCTCACTTGTTCACTTCAGTTATAGTTTCATAAATTCAGGGTGTCATGTTAAATCTACTTTATTTGGTATACATTACAGTGGCTAGAATAAACACACGAAAAATGTTGGGCTGTTTTTACCCCAAAACTGGGTAAGAATGAGTAAATTACTTTTTACCCAACATTTTGTTCTTTTTACTTTGCATTTTGTTGTTTGTACCCAACGTTTTGTTGTTTTCACTCAGTATGTTGTTGTATTTACTCAGTATGTTGTTGTGGTGGTGACCCCTGAAGGGAAAAGCTGAAATAAATGTTATTTGTTATAAAAATTTTATGTATTATTTTGTTGTTTCGACTTGACATTTTTTTCATTTTGGTGTTTTATACTCACCCAGTATTTTACCCACTGGATTAAAATCTTGCTGGGTTAACTTACCCCTTCAAGTAGTTAGTCTGATGTAAATGATAAATGAACATAAAAGTTCAAATTTTATTTTAAAGGTTTGATCAGTAATCGATGTCTACTGAGTCTGCTTAATACTTAATATTTAACAAAATATCTTGTGTTGGCAGACAGCATTGCTTTGGAGTAGAGGTAGAAAATGAAGACTGTTCAGTTTGAGTGGATTAGAGTTGGTAAATGACATTACAGCACAGCAGTGGGGCAGTGAAATATCCCTTTGAGTACCACAGACGAAAGTCATTTGTTGCCAAATGAGACATTCATATTAATCACATTCATATCGGCCATGAACTAGCACAACATTAAAGCAGTCATTCAGATGATAAACCACTCAGCCTGATGGAGTGATACAAGTGTGCATACCTTTCTGTCGGGAGGATCCATGGGTCTCCAGTTGTTGGCCCTGATCTGGTGAAGCTCGTCGAACTTGAGGCTTATGTTCTCGATTGATAACTGAAGCATATCCCAGAAACCAGCCAGGTCTGAGGCCACGGGACGAGGGTGGGCGTTGGGATTCTGCAACAACAGGAAAGGAGACAAAGAAGAAGAGGAAGGTGTATGAAACTCAGGGAAGAAGAAAATTAATTGAAATAGATCTAAAAGTTCAGTCATCTCAAAATAAATGCTAAATAAGCAGAAAAAAACAAAACAAAGATGCATCACTGGTAAATCATAGTGACATAGGGTTTTATCAAATTAGCTTGAACTCCTGGGGTTATGGAGGCTGGTCCACATATAGGGACTAAGCAGAGTTTAATGTCTTTTTAACTGCTGTTAATACTGGGCAGCAGCTTAAAGGCAGCTTGACAGTCATGGGAATATCAGTTAAAAACCAAGTTGCTTAAAAGTTTATATAACAGAACTTTATAAACTTTAAAAAATCTATAAAACCCTGGCAAAAGCAAACTTTTTAACTGACAGACATGTGTTTGATACATTTGTCCATCCAGAACAAAGCAGTTTGGGCATCATCATCTATCTAGAGACTGGAAATAATTTACCCATTCATGCTGATTTTGACATAATTAGGTAAAAATTTTAATCAGATTAATCACAAGGTTCATGCGAATTAACGATTAAATATCATTACTTATTAATTGCATTTCATTTTGCATGACGGTGGTTTGTAGCAAGCTGGGCGATGCGTTAGCTGAAGTGCTAGCAGTATCTATTAATATATGCTTCATGCTGATGTGGTATTTTAAGCTGAAAGTGCTCCGGTGAAAAGGAAACTCCTTCCTGCAGAGTGTGAGTAATACTTAATGTTGGTCGAGGGTTCAGTCTAGATTTTTTTTGTACTCAAATTTCCCATCGAGAGCGCCAATGTGCTGTTTAGCATCTTTCATTTTTATTAGTTGGTTCTGCTGCCCATCACCACAGGAGCAACTCTACTTGCACAAACTGCCTGAAATGCTTTGCCAGAGATGTTCAGACTCATTTTGAGCTGCAGGTGGATTAAGTGCGTTAAAATTTTTAATCAGATTAATCACGATGATGGATTAATTTGCGTTAACGCGTTCATTTTGACAGCCCTATTATTTACCATTTGATACAAATATTGTATCACATTCAGTTGGTCAGAATTAATATTATTAGTACAGAAACATGAACCTAAGGGATTGACATCAAAGACATTTCTCTGTTAAAAAAACAAACAAAAACATTTCAAACGGGTAACTGAGGGAAACCGTCTGTCTCCTGGAAATCCATATTTAAAGTTTGCCATGTTCACAGTCTTACATTAGCAGGTTAGTGTCATGGTGAAATAGAAACATTGGTTGATATTTGGTCATAAACCAAGATGGTGGTGCTTTAAAGTCAAAAGGATTTGTTCTCTGTGGATATTAACGCTGGAACAAAAGTTCCAATAAATCAGTCTAATTTATTTCAGTTTAAATATGTCAGGCTGATGTATTTCAGATTGATTTGCCACCTGCAGAGCTGCTATCATGGCTAAAGTATTTATAGATTATGTATCGGGCCAAGAAGAGAGATCCTGAAATGTAACAAAAAGAAAAAAACAAAGAAGAAATATGAAAATAAAAAAGAAGAAAAGGATTGCTATTTATAATCAGTTTGATCAGAGGTCGTAACATTATTGCACATTACTGACTGCAAGTTGTCAGTGTTTCAGACTCACCAGGTTCTCCTCACACAGCTCCCTGAACTGTTGAAACTTCTGGGACATCAGAAGTTGAGCACTTCCTACAGCACTCCTCATCTTCCCAAGGACTACAGGCACAAACGCAGAGTTTAGAAAGAGACTAAACTGTCAAACTTACACTTCATACCCATGTACATAAACTACAGATTAATTTATTTCTATTGGGCTCATCAGTACCACCCTTGCTGGACACACAAATGATTTTATGACCCTAGGAGCTCTTTCACACACACACAATAACATACTATCTTCTGGCAGATCGTTCTCCTGCTGGTCGAGCTCCATCTGTCGACACCAGCCCTCCATGCGGTCGGTTTCAGCCTGCAGCAACTTGAGAAACCAGCGTCCATCTCTCTGACACACTGATCGCTGCACCACCTGTCAATCACATATTCACAAACTGTAGGAACACATCTCTATATCTATACATCTAATTCATACATCACTAATGCAAAAAAATTATTAAGGTCATGCACGTGTATGAATGTTCATAACATTTATTTTACATTAATTAAATATCAAACATCAACAACAAAGTTCTTAGAAAGGCTGATAAAAGTATTTCAGGAATGATAAATTGTACATGTTTATCCTTTCAAAACTCACATTACACAGGATGACACAGTACCCTGGTACTGCAGTGTTATTTTTTTTTATGTTTATGCATAAGTCCCCTCATACATGTAGATCAGTGCTGTCTCACCCATAGATCACTTAATGGTCATTGTGATCAGGGAACTGATCAATGCTACAGCAGTTCAGTGCACCTTCTATATGATCACATATCTGAGATCAGTTTTTTCAGCAGTGCATATGACTAGTGTTACTGTGTCTTTAATGCTCCTTGGATCCTAGTATGCTCAGCTGCTTAGAAATGGGATGACTATCCAATTCCCTCACATATCCCGTCTCTTCTCATCTTCTTCTGCTTCATGTGGGTTGCAGGGGCAGCAGCCCCAGCAGAGAGGCCCAGACCACCATCTCTCCAGCCACTTCCACCAGCTCTTCTGGAAGAATCTTGCGGCGTCTCCAGGCCAGCAGAGAGATATAATCCATCCAGTGTGTCCTGGGATGGCACAGTGGTCTCCTCCCGGTTAAACATGCAGGGAGGTGTCTGGGTGGCATCCTCACCAGATGTCCAACCCACCTGAACTGGCTCCTCTCAACGTGAAGGAGCAGCAGCTCTACTCCGAGTCCCTCTTGGATTACCAAACTCCTAACCCTATCTCTAAGGCTGAGCCCGGCCACCCTGCAGAGGAAACTAATTTCGGCCGTTTGTCTTCGCAGTCTTGTATTTTTGATCATTACCCAAAGCTCATGACCATAGGTGAGGGTTGAAACGTAGACTGACTGTGGACCAGAGTACTCGAGATGAGGGTCCAGTCGATAGTTGAACCTCAGATCAAGGAGGAGCAATGTGGTTTTCGTCCTGGAAGTAGAACCGTGGACCAGCTGTTTACCTTCTCTAGGGTGCTGGAGGGGGCAGAGAGGTTTGCCCAACCAGTCCACATGTGTTTTGTGGACAAGAAGAAGGCGACACTGTCCTCATGGGCACCCTTTGGGGGTTACTCCAGGGGTATGGGGTGGATGGGCCCTTGTTAATGGCCATTCAGTCCCTGTACCTAAGGAGTGCAAGTCTAGTCCACGTAGCCAGCAGTAAGTTGGACCTGTTCCCGGTGAGGTTTGGACTCCACCAGGGCTGCACTTTGTCATTTGTTATGCTCATTACTTTTATGGACAGAATTTGTAGATGCAGTCAGGTGGTGGAGGGGGTCAGGTTCGGTGGCGGAAAGATCTAATCTCTGCTTTTTGCGGATGATGTAGTCCTCTTT
Organism: Pseudochromis fuscus; assembly: GCA_900323345.1. Lineage (NCBI taxonomy): Eukaryota > Metazoa > Chordata > Actinopteri > Pseudochromidae > Pseudochromis > Pseudochromis fuscus. The sequence goes on from OOFC01014031.1 coordinate 7,359, forward strand.
GCTTCATCAAGCAGTGATCTCCAGCTCTGGCTGGGACAGTTCACAGCTGAATGTGAAGCAGCTGGGATGAAGATCAGCACCTCCTAGTCTGAGACCATGGTTCTCAGCTGGAAAAAGGTGGATTGCCCATTCTGGGTCAGGGAGGGGATCCTGCCTCAGGTGGAGGAGTTAAAGTATCTTAGGGTCTTGCTCGCTCACATAAAAATCATGATCAAAATATGTTTTAGCAACAACAACATTCATTTAGCAGCAAGTGTCCAATTCTACTAGTTAGTTAGTCTCTAACTTTGTCTGACAGGATGATAGGAGGACTGAGACTGACACAATCAATTCATTTATGAGGTAACAAATTCCTGCAGAGTTGACTGGGACTGATAAATCATTTGGTTAATTACCTCAAACAACCTCATTTGCTTTTTAATTTTTTCCATTTTCTAAGGAAGCAGTCATTAGTGTACCTTCAATTACAGAGCAACATTATAAAAGCATTTGACTGGAATTAATTAGTGCATGAAAACAATATCTCAGCGTCACAGCTACATTTGTGTTCAACTTCACTGAATCTCTTTACTGACGTTGTTGCAACGTGCTGCTCAGTGGGGAATTGGAGGGTTTCTCGCCCTAATATTTTATGGTCTTGACCTTATTATATAAAGTACCTGGAGATGCCACACGATATGATTTAGCGCTATATAAATAAAACAAAATTGAATTGAACTGAGTAATACCGCTGGATGAGCTCCCCACATACCTCCAGAATAGCAGAGCTGTTGAAGTTGACATCAAGGGAGTCATCTGTTACACTGTCTATCCAGGGGTCTGGAGGGGGGAGGATGGACGGGTCGAATCCCACATCATCATAGTCATCAGAGGCACAGGCGTGGTAGTGGTTCCCTGAGCCCTGGATGCTGACGGTGGAGGTGGCGGCATCGCGGGAATATTGTCGAGAGAGGGCACCTGAAGACAGGACTTCCATGTCAGTGTCCGGGGAGTCCAGGGGCGTGTCCAGTAAGTCTGGCATGTCCAGATCTGCCTGGAAGGAACAACAAATAAATCTCAATACATGACTGAACCAATAGAGTGGTGCAGGTCTGTTTAGTCTGTGTCTAATGGTCTATGTGCATTAAGTGTATCCATACAGACCTCAGCTCTGATCTGATGGTAGTTTTAAATGAAATGCTACTGTGATAAGAAAGAAAAGGTCATCTTTGAGGACGTCTCTACATCAAGGACTTCACTGAAACATCCTTATCCTTCCAACACTATCTGATAAGAATCAACTAATATGGTATTTTCCTCTCAATAATAGAAAAACACACAAAGATGTAGTATTCATGAAAATACACATTGTAGTGGAATGATATTTTTACCTTGGAAAACCACCAGACAGTGCATGCATCTGCCAACACTGCATAATCCTCTCAATTGTAATTCAAATGTAACCAGCAGAATTTGTTGAAATATATATCTGAATACGTGTTGTGGATTTAGACCAACACGTAAGAGATGATTATGGAAAACAAGTGCCATTTGTTCATTCATGTAAATGCAAAAGCAGAAAAAAAGCAAAGATGTTGTAAAAGACATCCTGCACCTGTTGATCGGCCATTTTGGAATTTGCGATGCATGTCCTTAAAATCTGCAATTACAAAACATAGATATGGTATTAAATCATAAACAGGAGACTGCAATTTGGGCTTACCTGTACAGCTGCTGTCACACTGTTGGAGCGCTGGAACCGACGGTACCTGACCACCAGAGGGAGACAAAGAGTGAAAACTAAGCATCAGGAAAGCATGATATCTCAGAGTGAAAAGCTCCTCCATGCATTTGTTACTTTAAGGCTTGACTACTGTCATTCCTTAATATTAAGAAGTCCTAAATACTGTAAAAAGTCTCCAGTTGATCCACAACGCTGCCAAAAGGCTGCAGTAAGAGGACTCACAGGAGTTAGCAAGAGACATCACAGCTCTCCCATATTAGCATTGCTCAGTGTCTTCCTGTAAAATCCAAAACAACTTTATGATCCTTCTTCTTACTTAAAAAAGTCATAATGACCAAGCTCCAATGTGTGAGATCTTTCTCCAAGTGCAGGTGTACTTGTGGTTCCCAGAGTTTCCAGAGGTACAATGGGAGCCAGAGCTTTTCATTATCAGGCTCCTCTCCTACCAAACCAGCTCTTTGTTTGAGTTCAGGATGCAGACACCTACTATACTTTTAAGATTAAACTTCAAACTTCTCAGTGTTTATTGTGGTTTTTTCTTAATGATATTTTTACACCCCAACCTACAACAACTCAGTGGTTAGTGGTTAGTGCTGTTGCATGATAACCAGAAGGTTCTGAGTTCAAACCTCTTGGTTGTCTAAGGTCTTGGTTTATGTTCTCCATGGTTTTTCCTCTGGCTTCAGAGACATGCATGTTAGATTATATGGTGATTTAACTCAACTAATTAATTCCTTAGTATTAAACAGGGCCAAAGGACATGGTTCAGGCATTAAGTAATACCTCTCAGGTACATCCATTTGGAGGCAGCACAAAGTACTGGTGACACTGTTCACATTGTTCAGTGGTTAGTCTGACAACACTGTGTAGTGCATGTCAGAAGGTTAACCCACAACCTCTAGTTTAAATTCTGCTATAGGTGGAAGTGGGGGGGTAGTATATTTGGGGAAAAGTATTGATTCTGAGTAGTTTGTGATAACGTTTGGTTCTCAGTTGAACCTTCTGTGTACTGTTACTGTGCTACACCAGAGCCACTAGTAAAGAAAAATACTTCCCACCTATTCTCTCTCCACATGAAAAAATAATTAAAACAAACTTCACTTGCACTGTCACTTTACCATAAGTTAATTTGCTGTTGAAATGTTTTGATAAATTCTGTGCTTTATTATGCATAACCTGATATTTGTGATGCATCTTATTATCTATAACACTGTGCATTATTACTAAGGCAGCAATTTAGTCAAAATGTTCTACAATGTAACAGTGAAGTGTTCATGCCTTGATGCTGTTCTCTGATGAAAACAAGGATGGATTTTGAACAAGATGTGCACAGTCTCCTCAAAAGAAAGTGTCAACCTTCTGTTCTGTTCTATTCTGAGGACAGATTACTACACAGCAACAGTCGGCGAGCAGCTGAGAGGAGGAAGGGAATCTGAAATTTATGAAACAAAAGCAAACTCAAAGCCACAGTGTGTGGGATTTTAAAGTTGGGTTTTGTTACTGACTCCACGTGGAATAAATAGCACTGACCAACAAAGCAACTGCTTGATAAGTCGGAGGTTCCACCAAACAGCTGGCATGACTCAGATGCTCTGTGGTGCTGTTTACAGTGAGAGCAACAGCGAGGACAAATGACAAAAAAAATCTTTTTACTCTTCAGTCTAATTCTGCTAATGCCAAATATTTGCTGTGTTATGTATGTGGTAATTACAATAAAATCATAAGACCTTGTTTTTAGGCACTCTTTAATGTTTGGAGACTGAATATTAATTGGATAAAATTGCCATATTTACTCATCTCTCAATAACCCAAAGACAAAATGAAAACATGTTTATCCACGTTTTGAAAAAAACAAATTAAAAGTCAAAAACTAAATCTTTTAATAATAAAAGTATTTAGACCCTTGCTGTGGCACAACTGTGATTAGGTGCTTCTTCTTTGCTTTTGTGATTCTTAAAATCGGCATCCAATATGCAGATGTAATCATAATGGCTTTGTTGAAATGGCACAAAAAGCTGAACACTTTGATAAAGGCTGGATGTGCAGCAGCACTCCTGAGCAGTGAGCACAAAGTTAAGGACAAAGCGATGAATTTAGACAATTCTCAGGGGCAAGATTTGACATAAACAGTATTTGTCCCTTTGAGACAGTCGCTTTAAAAATTGTAGTTTACTGAGTCAGTACGTGCTCTTCAGTGATGGCAACGAGTCAGATGTCTCTGCATAGCTTTTATATGACTCTATATACTTGATCATCTTTCATAATTGGTTTCCACTACATTTTCTAACATAATCATAGAGAAATATGAATAGACAGGCACCTAAAGAAAAGTCTAGAAGTCCTCAGCCACAGAGTTGATAGCTGAGGATAACCTTGGCAGATGAGTGTGTGGGCGTTTGTTTGTGACCAGAGACAGAAATAATTACACAGCAGCCGGAAATGACTCAGCTTGACTTCCAAATCGGCTCAAATCAAAGTCTGAAGGAAAATATACCACATGTAACATGACTTATGAATATAATCAAGTCCAGACCTTACAGTTACATGTGAGTTTCTGTTTTTAGGCTCCAACCTTGATCCATCTATTCTATATAAATGTCTATTTCTGTTTGCAGTCACAGAGCTGCAAAGGGCATGGATGGTTTGGAGAAAACCATGAACAAGTAGGGCAGACATACACAGGTAGTTGTGCTTTTTAGTCAGTATCGCTGCACTGCAAACCCAGGAACAAGAACCACTGACAACAAAAGAAAAATCAACAGTTACAAACAATACGTCTGCCTCACCCTCTGTCATCCTCCACCTGAACCCCTACAGAGGTGAACTTGGACGGGTCCTCTGGATCTGGAAGCTCCTCTGGTCCGTCCACCTGCATGACACAGACCGGATTACACTTGCAATAGTCATAACTGACAATAAACCTAAAGCATTACATTTCAGAAATTCACAATTTGCAGAAACGCAGACACACAGGCTCAACATAATATGTGAGCAACTGAAGCCCAACATTTCCTCCACAGCACTTTCATGAATACCTGGATGCCTATTGAGAGACATTTGCCCTTCCTGAGTGCCTCTTTTCTGTATTCATCCCGGCGGTCTTCGAGCATGGGCCCCCTGGTGAGGATTGTGGGGATGGGGCCGCTGACTGTCATGGTGCTGTTACTGACGTGCTGACTGGCTGGTCCATGGACCTAACGGGAACAGACATGCAATACAGTGTCCACTAACACAAGCAAACATGCCATACAAGTAGTTCCTCAAAAACTGGGTGAAAAACGGTATGAAACAAATTCACATTTCAAAAACCGACACTAACCTGAGCATTAGCAGCTTCGATGGCAGCTGTCAAGGCCTTCATGCTGTCAATGCTTTCTGTTGAGTTACTGAGCCCTGATTGGATGGTCATGTCCCCTCTGGGTCCCTCCTCCTCCATGTAAGCATCCTGGTTTCAAGACAAGGTGTTAATTATACCAGTAATACCACTGAGGGGGATGTTCATGTTCAATTCAGATGTGATAAATAATACTGACTAATGTAGATGAGAACTCATAGAGAAGTTGCACAAGCTTCTTTGTAATAGTATTTATTCATGTATGCATCCATTTTTGTGTTTGTCTGTAGTAAAAAGCCTCTTGAGTTTGTCAGCCTCTGCTTTGCTGTTGTAGGTTTGATAACAGAGTGTGTGACCGCTGTGCAACTAAAGTGAAACAACACATAAGACTTGGAGCTCCTGCAAATACTGATGTTCACACATACTTAAAAACTGAGTACAGCCTCTTGCAGGGGTCCTCAACTATGTTTGTCCAGGGGCAAAATACTGAAGGGATGGACTTTCAAAAATAAAAATTAAAGGAATCCATTTCGGCCCAATTATATTTTACATTTTTATTCCATTTGCCTTCTTTTTGGTAAACACAATGGATCATATTTAGTACAAAGTATAAATAATTATCAGCAAAGAAACTGTTTCAAATACCTGTGTCAAATATAAAGCCCTCTAGTGTTTCAGTGCACAGAAACATTTCAACTTCATCTTCATCAACATGCTTTTTCACCCCCTCCTCACATTTGCTGAATTCATGAAGTATTCTCCAAGCTGACATATATAAACATATATGAATAACACTGGGGTGAAACTTGCCTCAGGGTAAATCCAGTTAAACTCCATGCATGCTCACTTTATTATGCCATCAGCTGATCCTGGTGTTCATTACAGCAGAAATGATTTTCCTCTTTAAGAGCAAAGAGTGTAAATCTGTCCTCTAGGCTAAAACAACCTTAGTATTAGAAGCACTGTCCCAGCAAAGGCAACGCACAGGGACAGAGGATGTGAATGGGAGATGGAAAGTTTGCCTGGTAGCTGCACACTCACAGTCTTCAGTTATTTCCTGTATTCATAGTTTCTAGGGAGACATTACAGAATTTTCTTTTTTTTTTTTTTTTTGGTTTACCTTAACATAGCTTCTGCTGCAATGGAAACAGCAACCACAGTGGTGGACAGTAATGGAGTAGATTTACTTGAGTAGTGTACTGAAGTACATCTTTTCAGTATTTGCAACTTTATTTGAGTATTTTGGGGGGTTTTTTTGGAAACTTTTACTTTCACTCCGCGACATTTCAATGTAAAATATTGTACTTTGGACTCCACTACATTCCTAGGAAGTGTGTTGTCAGTGGCGAGGCTAGCCTATTTTTAGGGGTGCTGAAGCACCCCTAAAAATATCTCAAGCCCCCCTAAAAATATTAGCAAATTTAAAAAGAATTGCATTTTAGGGCGTTTTCGTCATTACTGTTATTAATATTATTATTAG
>OOFC01014031.1:15056-33653 GCA_900323345.1 Pseudochromis fuscus
GAAAGGGCTTCAATGAAAAGAAAACTCCTTCCAACAAAGTATTATGCACACTCTGCAGGAAGGAGTTTTCTTTTCATTGAAGCCCTTTCAGCATAAAATACCACATTAACAGGAAGCAGACGTTAGCCGGGGATTGACTCGGGCACTGAGAACAATACAGCAATGTACTGATATTAGAAAATGTCCTTTTACTTTGTACTTTTGAATATTTAAGTATTTTTAAAGGTAAGTACTTTACTGTAACTTGAGTAACATTTTGACCAATAACTTTTATTTGATAGTTAAGTAAGATTTGACCATAAGTATCAGTACTTTGACTCAAGTACTTAAGTTGAGTACTTTGTCCACCACTGAGCAACCAATAGTACCACAATGCTGTTTTCACACTCTCTACCATATCAATGACGGGCTTTTATTATCTTTATCTTGGAGCTTTATTTAGATTCACTTCACTTCAGCTTCCACAGCATCAGAAGGTCAAGAGGAGGAAATACTACTTTTTTCTTTAACAAATAAAATGTAGAATTTTAACATTTAAACCTAAGCAGCTTCAGTCAGAGTTGGTCCAATATGACCAGTATAATAGTATAAGTATATATATTGTTATGTATACAGCAGCAATGAACAAGTTTGCTGCTTTTAGAATACTAGTAGGTCTCAGTATTCAGAACATAATTGTCACTTTTAAGACTTTTGCTATGCAGCAGATGCTGTCTCAGTTTAAAATGAGGCAGTATCCATTTTGGCTGAACACTGGTCACTGTGGCCACTATTGTCATTAGTATGGTGACATGTAGCAAAAGCACAAGAACAGTAAAGACATAAAGTCTAAAAGCAAAATGACACAGGATGTCACACACAACAGTTTCTCTGTAAAGTCTTCAAACATTAGTCACCATTATTTACAGGTAATAACAGAAGCATGGCTGCAGCAACAAAACCCCTGTGTGCCTTATCTAGAGTGAGAGTGAGTGATGCTGCCTTTAATTTTTACAATATATTTGGAGGAAAGAAATCGTGTTCTTCCTTTTTATGAACATACTTTGGTTTTCTGTCTCTGAGAGTCTGCCTGGGTTTCAGAGTAGCTTCCTTATAGTGATTGAAGGCTTTTAAAGTTTTAAACTCACGCTTTAAAGTCACTTGGTGCAAATGAAATCAAGATAATTTCTTTATGCCACAGAGGATGATTAGATGTTAATTACTGAATTGTACCATGCAGTGCAGCTGCGCGGACACATCTATATTTGTTGTGTCTCCACTCATTTACTCAGGTTGTTCCTTTAATTTGTCACTCGTCTGTGTATATATATTTAAATGTGGGTATGTGCGTGTTTGTGTATGTGTGCTATGAATGAATAAAACATCTGGGGAGCCACAGCGCTTACATGCAAGGACAGATTAACACGTTAGACTGATTTTTTTTATGCAGTACCTACCTGTGCGGACTCTGTGCTGCTCTGGGCTGTGATGGAGATGTATGGCTTGGAGGCTGAAGAGCAGGTGGAGGTTCGAGGCGGCACTGGTGGAGGGGTTTTCTTATAGGTCGTGATGCAGGATGAAACTAGATAGAACAGAGAATGACAGGAAGTACTTGATTTAGTACTGAAGTACTTGGTTCCTTTAAAATCCATTGTTTATTATTGTGTTAGAGTAAATTGTAATCCCTGGATGGGATAAATTTCCTTTAAAACATCCTGTTAAAGTTGAGTAGAAATATCTTAAGAGAAAAACTTATGATAAAAGACAGTTACACTTTATCAGCCGTGAAGCGCTTACCCTACAAAGCAAATAAAACCTTCTGACTGTCATTATTCGACAAAAGAAGGTGGCTGAAAATGCATCTGCACTGAATTAAATATATTGTAATCTTAGAGGACACATACAGCAAACACAGACAGTGATTTCAATCGAGACACATGCATTAAGTTTGAGACATTTACTGTATTTCATTTTGGCTTCAGTGTGTTTATGTGACGCTCCAGGACAAATCTGAGCAGTTTGATACAAACTGTCCCTGAGCTCAAACTCCCCCTGACAGATCCTGAGATCCACAACAATAATGAGCAAAAAAACACATTAAACACATTCAGAATTGATGTACAAGTAGCTGTTAAAACAGAAGGAAGCTGGCGAGGTGGAGGAGGTTACAATACAGACTGCAGGCAGCAACATGAACGCAAAACCCAGTGTTCTGTGGAGACTGGTTAAAAGCTCTAAATGTCAACTAATTCTTACTGTGAGACATCTTACCAAAACACAGCACAACGAACATGATCATTTAGATTTGGAAAATTATGCTTATTCTTATCAAGTGTACAGAGGACTTTAAAATAGATCTTTATACTGCCACAGTGTCCATGACAGTGGATGGCTTGGTCTAAAGTGCCAGATGAGGACTCTCTTCTCGCCGTTATGTTTGCATCTTTTTCCTACTGTCTGAAAGCAACATGTTTAATGATTGTCTTCGATAACAACTAAATCATAAGGACAGCAGTTTAAGGCAATCCTCCAAAGCAATTACCGACTTCAGGCAGACTTGTGACGTGGCCTGCACTACGCCTCCCTGTTCATCACAAGTAATGAAGAGCAGAGACTGTCAGAAATTGTTACAGACGATCGCGAGACGATGCAATTTCCTCCGAACACCACAACACCCTCCCAACGTCTCCCATCGGTGAGTTAGAGAAAGCTCGGCAGAACTCAACTCTGCAAGATTTAAAGCTAACTCTAGATGACACCATAACTTTCCCCGAGACTCACTGAAACGAAAGTCATTCATAATCTGCGTGCTAGACATAAAGGTGTACTCTGGCAGAGGGAAACATTTATAGATTAGGCTCAGGCAACTTCAACCACTGACATCTGGGGTGAGAGTCTTATGAAGAGCTTTATGGAGGCAAAAGAAAATGTGTATGAGGGAAAAAAACACTGTGTGCTACCAGAAATATTAGCAGCTACATTCAGGACAAGGGCTGCACAAGAGGATTCTTTGTGTCAATTGGCATTTGCACACAAACAGGTGTGGAGTCCCCCAGGGCTCCATTCTGGGCCTCAATACATTTTTCCAAAAGCTAAGATTCTGGAAGACAACACATTATTTTAACAAACACATAAACAATATCATTGTGTACAGAGTGAGGGCACTGAATAAATGTGTGATTGGATGTGCTCCAACTATAAACAATACAGAGCAGAAATTATAGTTTCTTAAAGCTTAAAAATGAAATAAAAAGTCAGTGTTCAGTCAGTCATCTTCTAGACCTGCTTTGTCTACACTTGGATCGCAGGGGTCTGCTGTCATCGGGCAGGAGGCGGGATACACCCTGGACAGGTTGCCAGCCTATCGCAGGGCTAACACAGAGACAAACAACCATTCACACTCCCACTCCCACCTATGGTCAATTTAGATGAATCAGTTCACCGAGCAAGCATGTCTTTGGACTGTGGGAGGAAACCAGAGTGCCCGGAGAAACCCACGCATGCACAGGGAGAACATGCAAACTCCACACAGAAAGACCCGAGCGAGATTCGAACCCCAAACCTTCTTGTGTGCTAACCACTGCACCACCTGTTCAGTCAGTCATGAATGTTAAAGAGATCACAAACCAAGCCAAAAGTCACTGACTCAAAACTGAGAAATGGTTAGTACCAAATCCAGTATCTTGGAATATATTGTACCTTTGAATAACTTAAGTAATAGTACATGACTACTGCAATGATGTGGTTTCAGGTTTTTCAAAAAAAAGCCATTCAGGACAATGTACAGTGTCATATCTACAGTGGCTTTCTGTATGTCAAGAAATATGTTTTGCTCTGATTCAGTCCTTTATAAAACTACACTGTTGACTGCATTGTTTAAAAACAATTCTCAGTTCTTTTAACTCAGGGCCACTGCATTTCATTCAATTAAATTTGGGACAATTTGTCCACATCTTGCACAGTACTGTGGCTGCACTTCTTAAATTGTATTTCTGGGTCTTTTCATGTTGTTTTACTTTCTAATGCATTTTATAACTCGTGAAAAGCACATCAAACTACCTTGCTGCTGGTGCTATACTAAAACACTTGCCTGGCCTTGCCTTGAGGTTATTCAAAGGACAGTTGCTACTAGCATAACAAACTTGAACCCAGCTGTTTGTAGTTAAATTGTACTGTGGGTTATGTAGCAGAGTGTGCCTATGCAGGCAGCTGATACCAGTTTTTAACAGGATTGTGTAGAATAAAAATGATAAAATCATGGTCCACTGACTATCCACCACTGAGTCTGAAAGCTCTTTACAAGAGATTTACTTGAATCTCACTATGGCGCCAGAAGTGACCATATTTGGATATAAAGGGCCAAGTCCAATATCTACTTAATTAGGATTTTTTTTTTTTCACATGTATTTTTGAATTGAAGTCAGTTAGAGCCAGAGTTCAGTCTAGTGGCCATCAGGAGTATTGCACTATTGTTTTTCACTTCAGCATTAGTGCAATTTTTAAGAGATGGTAGCTTCGTCTATTCCTAAATACAGTCTATGTTTTGAGCAGACATGGGTTAGGATTTTTAACCCTTCGCTTCATGTACTGTTTGCCATATGCCATGTAATACATTTTACTCAGAAAGACCCCAAGATATCACTGGAAGCTCTGCTCTCCATCAGCCTTTAAAGAACAGGCTGCAACTAATGCATGAGTCAGCTGGTCGGCTCTGAGGTCAGTGCACCAACTTGACCAATTTGAGTTTACACAGGGCCCATTTGCTGCCTGGTTGACTGTGACTCTTATGTCAACCCAATATCTTTATACATCTGTATTTAAATTTGGACAAGCAGAAATGAAGATTAGGAAACAAACACAGAAAGAAATTGAATAAGATACCTTTAAATTCCCCCAAACAGAAGACAAGTCAAGTTTTATCTGATTCTTCCTGGTCCCCATTTCTTTTCTATGGCTTTGTTCGTTCTTCTTAAAATTTATTTTTGTTGTAAATATAAGCAGGGCAGCAGTAGGATGCTGACAGCCTTGTGTCCTACTTTCCTTTACATTTGTCTTGCTTCATAAACAAGCTTTGAAATCAATCTACTGAAAGTGCTTTTTAATTTCCATGTAGATTAGAGTGGAGGGGAAAGTTAAATTCATGATAATTACCCTCACTCAGCTCAACTGTAATCCATTTTGCAGAGTGAATGAGTGAAAAGCTCGTTGGATTACTGTCGCTTTCAAGCTGGTGACTGTCCTCCGCGGGCCCACTGGTGGAGCTGTCACCAAGCACCCACAATTCATTCATTTCTCAGTTTTTCCACGGTGTAGTGGAACACAGCAATTCCTCTTATCCATATTGTTTGACAATCTGTAGCCGTGCTTTTTATTTAGCCAGTGCCTCCAGGAAATCCAAATATAGACGTGAAATGACATTTATTCATGCTTGTGTGTTCATAAATAACATGCAGCCTGAGGGGGAAATAAACCAGCTTGTTAGCTATGCAGCTTGCTGCTGATATATCTAAATATCAAAGCCCTGCTGGGAAGAGTACAGAGGAAAAAATCATACGCAACCACATGTAGCAACAAAATCCTGTCTTTAGCCTTCACTCTCACACAAGAATTAACCCCTTTACAGTCACTAGTGAAAATATGCCAATAATAATAATAACAGTAACCCGGATTTCTTCAGCACTCTGTCCATTGCATTCAAGGATTTGAACAAGTGTGGCTCCAGAACTGCTGATATCAGTCAGTCCACCACTTCGGTTTAGTCTGAAATTTTTTAAATGTTTTGTTCAAACATTTTTGTTACTCTCAAGAGAAATTCTAATTACTTTGGGGATTTTAGTGACCTGAACTGGTGATGTGTGCACCACCTGCCAGCTGGGATAGGCTCCGGTCTGTATTAGACAAAGTGGGTATAAAGGATGGATGTATTGTGGGGATTTCACCCTTCACTACAGATAAATATCAGCACATTGTCATGGATGTTAGCATTTTGCTCAAAGCACATTTATGCACTCGCTGTCAACACGCATGCCCCATGGCATTGCTCCTCCTATTCACCTCTGGCAAACCAATCATTGCTGATTCACATGAATCGCTTCACTATTGATATGTCAGTGTGGAAATGTCACCACAGACACCAGATTGAAAACCTCTGTATGCTGTTAAACACATAGAGATTTATCTGGTTTAATCATCACTGTGTGAACTTATTTATCTTGAATGTAAAGAATGTTCATACAAATCAAAAAGTGTAGATGAGAACATGTATGTAGGGCTAGATCAGATATATTCACCACCCCAACTTTACCTGAAGACCTGAATATATATCCTTGTAATAGATAGGGATGTCATCAACCATCGAGTACAGTTTCTAGGGCTTTCTAGGGGTTTCTGGGATTAAACTCCCTCCATACATCACCAATTCCCATCCCCATCTCTGGGTGTGGGCAACTGCCAAAACACTCCAATCTGGATTTAACCTTAAATTAAAATCACCCCCACATCACTAATCCTTGAAAAAGTAACATACCCACTTAGTGCTTGGTGGCACAAATACATTAAGACTGACCTCACCTCCTTCAAATCTTCCAATATTGTTGAGATATATTGAAAGTTTTTCAAATAAAAAAAAACCTTGCAGATATTAATTTGCTGCTCCTCCTCTGCACTGTGAATTGTAAGGTGTTGAAAAAAACCTCAGTTTACTGTGTTCTTGTTCAGTTAAAGGAGTTTCTCATGAAAAAAAATTCAATAAAAAATCCTTGTCTTCTCTCATTTTGCCTCTAAATTTGACTCCTTTTTACTGGGTTGAGGAAACCATTCATATTTTAACCTGTCTGCTTTTCCACAGCATCCCGCAGGTTTGAGTCACTTTTATCCATAACCTCCCCCTTTTTGCTCCTCAAAGCACAAACCGAACAAGACAGAAAACACTGAAGCAGTTTAATGTAGATACTGACAAAGGGAAGACAAAAGAAAGAAAAGCCTCCAATAAAGAGCTGAGAGATAAATGTGAAAGGAGGAAAACCTTTAAAGCTAAAAAGAAAGCTCTGTGTGAAGAACAGAAGGTGTTTGAGACAGAAGAAGAGATGATAAAGATGAGGAAGCTCTACACTTTGGAGAAAAAAGTCATTCTGAAAGAGTGGGAGGCTTTGAGCAAAGAGGGACACATGATGATGCAGAAGAAAGATACAGCAGAGACAGAATAAATAACAACATGGTGCTTTTCCACTACATGGTACCAGCTTCCCTCTACTCGCCTTGGAAGCTTTTCCATTACAAAGGATAGTATCACCCCAGTGTAGCTGGTCGTCAGGCATCTTCAGAATAACTGTTGTGATGTCACAGAAAGTGGATTGAAGTTTTTTTTCAGGTGATAAATGAGTTGTTTTAACTTCAAATATGTTGTTAATTCATCAGGTTAGATCCTGTTTAAAAATTTGCTCCGAGGTTTTCAGAGATGTGATGTCATGCTACAGCCTCCGTCCACTGTTCCACTGACAGAGCTCAGGATCCCGCTGATGTTTTTTACATATAACTTTAATGCACTAAAGCCTGTTATCATACCTTGGATCAATGTCTTCGATCCCCGGCTCCTCCTGTCCACATGTCAAACTGAACCCTAAGTTGCTTCCAATGGTGGCTAGTGCCTTGCATAGCAGCTAGGTAGCCATTGGTGTATGGGTGAATGGGTGAATGGGTGAATGAGTTGCCTTGTAAAGCGTAGCTTAGTTCAAGAAAGCGCAATATAAATGTACTACATTTTCCATCAGAGACCCATTAAATGGATACACAACTTAATAATTAATATGCCAATGATTTTTTAGGTTAACTATAGTTCAAAAAATAAAATACAAACTAAATTATTCTCAGAAACTTACAGTGCAGTGGGAGCAGGAATAATAAATTCAATGGGTTGGATCTGCCTCAGTAAATTAGTCTTGTTTAATAAAACACAGTTCAAGTAGAAACATATTGGCCAACAGAGTATAACAGCTTCACCACATGATTTACATACAGTATTGTGTAGAATCTGTGAGGTTTTTTCCAACTTTCAAAGTGGGGGCTGGGAGTCTTAGGCACATTTCCTGTCTCTCGTTGATGATTTTAACATAATGGAGACATGGGATAGAGATTGAATTGTGAAACCTTTGTGGTGAGAATCTCAGGAGATCAGCAGTATGATGCTGCTGCCACATGACTGGCTGACTGGATAACTGCATGAATATAAAGGTGCTGAGGATCCCAATAGTGTTTGTGAGTGTACTATACAACACAAATACCACAATACAAATATCAACTCACTTTGACTGAAAGGTTCTTTTAAAAATAAAAATATTGGACATTTTGGGAAAGTACAAAATATTAGGTAATTTGTAAAATATTCTCTTTTGTGAAAAATATCAAATTATCAGAGGAACAAACTATACTACACACTGGTTTTGTGTAATGTGTGAGATTTTTCCATAATCCTTGACTTTCCCTGTTGCTTGCTTGACTTTCCTTTGGCTTGGATTATCTTTGATGGACATTTTTCTATGACCACTGCAGCTGCTTTGTTTGCTTTTGTGATAAGTTTTAATACAAATGTACTTGTGTTTCTTCCTGAGTGTATGTCAGCGCTGTAGATTTGGGTCCAATTACCTGGTTAACCTTCACACAGTTTATAATAATAAGACTGTGCTCAGTCCATGTTTTCTGTGTGGTCCAATATTAAGTCCAGTTCTTGGCTGTTTCTCTGATTAGTTTTAATTGTCGATCAAAGTCTTTAACTGGAGGCAACCTTGTGAGCTTGTGCTGTAACTGTCCCTCTGAGCTTTTTTTTCTGGTACAGAAATACGTGGTGGCAGTGTAACCGCACTCTGTTGCATTTCAATGAGCGAACGACATTAACATTCCCCTGGAGACAAACCAATTGGATGGACAAAGCAGCCTATTTAAAAGAGCAAGTTTAACTGGGAGAGAGACACATTTCTTTCACATGTTATTTATTTAAAGTTGTTCCAAGACTTGGAAATGCTTGTAGTAGCATCAGAAGCAGGAGTGCAGTAAACGAGGGGAACAGTGGTGCCCAAGGAGGGGCCTTGGGCCTTCAAACAGCCTTTAATTAAATGAAATTAAATTGGCAATCCATCAGAGAGGAGAGAACTCTGGTGGAAACACTACAAGCAAAAGATCTTGGACATTTTAAGCGTAGCGAGGGGCCTGTGAGGCTGCATTTGTATGGGGCCCAGATTTTTGTGCTATCTTACTGATCAAAGTGGAGGGCAAAGACAAAGGAGAAGAAGGAGGTAACATTAATCACACTGTGTTTGCACACAAACATTTTACATTTTTTGTAAAAATGAAGTATATGTATTATGTGGACTGTGTTTTTACAAGGTGGTGACATTTAATGTCATACAGGACACACAGCAAACACAAGGTTTTCCAATTATGGCTGAGACCATAACTTCAGTTTCACAATGATCTCTGTTGGCTCAGTCCTTGTGACAAAGCAAAAACACTAAATATGAAGTAAAAATAAAACATATTCATCCACCTGCAGCTACTGCCTTACATTTACTTAAAGGAGATATATTATACTGGTTTTCACAAAGTTTAAGTAAGTCGTATAGGCCCCTAGAACATGTTTCTTGGTGAAACTCCACTTTGATCCTGTATTTTAGTCTCCCTCAAAAACACTCTGTATCAGCTCTACTCAGAACAGGCTGTTTTCCAGTGCCTGTAGCTTTAATGCTCCCACCTGCCGTTTGCTACATAAGGATGACATTGCTGTAACCAGGCAACAAGCGTAACATGAGGAATCAAAAATCTAATGAATCCAGCATCCATCTGTTGCTGTGAGATCAACAGCCTGTGAAACTAAATGTGTTGGTTTTAACAACCCAAACCAAACAGTTGTAAGTTTTTCGTACACTCAAGTCCTGGTCAAACTTCTCTCGCAACGGAGAAATCCGGATCCTAACTTTCTTCCGACGCTGTGAGTGGAGACCACGTGGGGACCTCAGCAGGGGTTGGCTAATGCAGCATCTGATATGTTGTTGTGTCACAATATATCAGAATCCAGATCTGCTCATTGTACCCCAGGTATTTCTCTTCAAGCAGCTCATGCAACAGTGAGATGGTTTTAAAATCTGACTGTCAGCGGACTTGGAGGCAGCCAAATACCAAACAATACAAATAAAAGACTTAAAAAAGTGGATTTTCCATAATATGTCCCTTTTGTGTTTCCCCTGTTAACAAGCAATCACATTCAGAGGCTATGCTGTGCTATTACCAAAATCATTATGAGCATTATGACTTCAGGGGGAATTGTTGGGTTTCTCTCTATAGTATTGCAAAGGGCTCTGAGATTTGGTGCCTAAGAGCCACAGGAAGTCAGCAACAGAATCTGTCATGTGACCAGAAATGAGGAGGTACAGTTTATGTTCTAAGTACTACTGATTTGTAGAAGTACTGACATTTTCACTATAGTAGCATTGTGGTTTCACTTCTTCTTGCAGCGTCAATAAACCTGTGGACAATGGGACAATGGTCCTAACCAGTGACGTGCAGTCAGGTTCATGGCTGGTGAGGCACTGACTTCATCACAATCAGATTTACATTCGTATGAACCCAACAGAGCAGCTTTTTCGCCTTTTTTTTTTTTTTTGGCAGAACTTAACGGGTTATGTTTAATATCTCATATCAGGATCACTACTGCCCCCTAGTATCAGGCAGGAGAACTGCATGCCTCACCTACTGCCTCTGCGCAGCTGTTTTATGTTTGCTCAGCAGAAGAAACATGTTACACACATACAGTTGTTGACACTGTACATTATATACATCAGCTAAACTATGGAAATTTAGTTCATGTGTTTGAACATTTTAATAGCGACATGCAGACAGATAGCAATAAAGTCTGCATAGCATGCCCAGTTAGCAGAGTCATTGTGCAATCCACAGTGAGGCTCAACTGGCTGCTGCCGTACCGCACGTCTCGTCTCAGAATTTAAAATCTGAAAATTCAGCGATTTTGAATTAAAATAGCCTAATCTAAAACTGGCAAAGTTAAATGGAAAATATCTTAACAGTGCAATCACTGGATAAATATAAGTATTTTATTTATTTTATATTTCCATGATGACAGGCACGGCCTCACCTGCCTCTTCTGACTGCACGTCACTGGTCCTAACAGTCCTGATGTTATATACGGATCATATGGTGTAGGCAGCACCCAAGCACATATCAAGTCAGAACAGGTATTTTGATGGAAAATAAATTAAATACGTTATCAGTGATTTTCAGTTTCCACATTTACAGGTATGCTAACATTTCATTGCATTTGAAGAAATGAATGAAAGCTATCACTGATCTTACTCCCTCCTTCTCCATCTCGGTCTCAGTGGTACTTAGAAGCAAACTTTGAGTCTTGGTTATATGGACGCCTCAGGGCTGAACATGGGACATGAAGATAATCCTCACAGAGGGAGGTTTTTACCCTGTATATGTAAATGTACAGGAAGATAAGCCTCCCTCCCTCCTCCCTGTCTCTGTAGAATCAGCCATCCACGGCGGTGAGCCTGTCTCCTCCACCCACGCTCGTCTCCAGATAGAGCTGGCTTGTTGCAAATCCAGTGTTTCAGCAGAATATTCAGGCTGCGCTCGGACAGGGTCAGGGCAGCACATCACATGGTTTTTGATGCATCAGCGCAATGCTAAAGGTTCACTGCTGCTTGTTTTGAAAGAGGGATCTTTAGTCTCTTCCTTTTAGAAGTCGGCTTCTTTGACTGACATGTAATGTGTTTGTGGGGCTCAGCTGCCTGGTTGTATGTTACAGGAGTGGGTCAGTTATTTTTTTTAGTTGTTTTAAAGGTCAAAGGCCAACGGTCATGTTTATTTAAAAGGCACATTTAAATTCAACAAGAGCTGAACCAAAGTTCTGTATGATTGAAATAGCTATACTATAAAACCACAATGAAAAGAGGAACTAAAATAGACACCTTAATAAAAAGGAAACTATTAAAAAATAAGAATAAAGAGTTACAACATAATAAAAGATGAGGTCAGAGTGTGGAGCTCTGTGTGAATCAAATACCATTGAGTGGAGGTGGATCTTTATCAGTGACTTAAATATATCTTAAGTCTGAGCAGCTTTTATATAAAAAGATAAACTGCTCCACATATTTGGGGCAAAGGCCTCGCCTCTATTTCTGTGCATGAATCCTGGAACATTCAAGTGCAGCTGGTTAATCCGGGAACATACCTGACGATTTTCATGTCGATTATGAATGAAATGTGGACATCGTGGCGAATCCGGCTCAGTTGGACCGAGCAGGTTCCAATGAGGCTCACTTTGTGTTTACAATCGGCTCACAAACCTGTTAGTTTGTGCTGTGTCACGATTCAACTGTTGTCGATTTAGAACCAGTCGTAGAACCAGAAGACATTTACATACCATTTGGATAAGGTTATATACAGACATAAACACTATGCAAGAATTTTAAAATAACTGCCATTGTTTTGTAAGTATTGTAGCCCCAATATTTGTCATGTCATGTGAAAAGCTGCAGAGCATCACAGGAGAGAAACACTGGGGTCTACAGTCTGTGGAAACAAGCTGAGGAGGGGAATTAGCTCAAATGGTAGAGCGCTCGCTTAGCGTGTGAGAGGAGGTGGGATCAATGCCCACATTCTCCACAAGACTTGTAACCCTTTTGCCGGTTCAAGTCCCGGCCACATGAATCATGGCGTGTGGGGTTGTGGTTGGAGAGGCGCCAGCCGACCTACAGGGCACTGCTGAGGTGCCCTTGAGCAAGGCACCAACCTTCTAACTGCTCCAGATGCTCCATAGAATGGCAGCGCCTTCGCTCTGTGGCCTCTCCAAGCATGTTGCAGGCCCCCTGTATATGTAAGCATGTATGTGTGAGTTGATTAGGGGTCCCAAATATCAGAGTGTAAATAAAATTGTGCAGCGTGTGCTTGCATGTACGATGACAGAATAAAGCTTCTTCTTCTATAGATATAAGTCCATCACTGAGCTTTGGTAGGTAAGGTCTAAGAATCTACAGGATGAAATCAGGGCATCTGTTGAGTCTCCTAGAGAAATAAGAATCATGTCCAGATGTTACAGACCAGTCATTATGTGTGTTGCATAGTGGACTGACCAGTCCTCAGGTTTGTGCTACTCTCAGACTATAACCAATTACAACCTGCTTGAGATGATGGGAACAGTTGTTTTGTGTTTGTCATTACATCTACATGTCAATCTGCTCTTAGCGGCGCTGTTCAGATTACTGCCAGAAAATGTTGAGAGAGAGTAGTAGCAGCAGCTGTATCAC
The DNA here is from genome assembly GCA_900323345.1 of Pseudochromis fuscus. Taxonomy (NCBI): domain Eukaryota; kingdom Metazoa; phylum Chordata; class Actinopteri; family Pseudochromidae; genus Pseudochromis; species Pseudochromis fuscus. The sequence goes on from OOFC01014031.1 coordinate 28,355, forward strand.
TAATCAGTATCATTAGTTAGTATATATTACTAATGCTACCTAGTAATGCTAGTTAGCTATGGTGTTATGTTGCAACGGTTCAATCGATCATATCCTGTTTTTGCTGGAAAACGCCATGATGGGTAGAAAGTTAGATCCTCTTGAAATGCTGTTTCAGGTGGACCTGAAAGACGTGTTTTCATCTGTTTTCCTTCATTAAACCAAAACCTCTTTAAAAAGTTAAGCTATTTACTCATTTAGCCAAATGAGGCTCCATAAAACACTGTGTGGGACCTGGTCTCTAAACTACTCTAAGCTCTCATTTGCAGCAGAGCTTCTTCCCACCTCATGATTTCCTTAAGCCGAGATACTTCATGTTGCTTCTTTTCACTTAAGCCTTGGGCGGTCTGCAAAAACTTCTGCATGACACCCACACAAGAGTTACTTGGTGTCTTCAAATATGTGACAAGCATAACCTTGATGGGAGTCTGCTTCAATTACTATTAAACTATGATACAAACTTTTCCTTGCAGTCGTCGCCCAGTATGGAGCTCGACCTTGTGCAATGGGCATCTGTAACAGCTACACTTCCTGGTCTCTCACATACATTTATCTCCAAATTGGCGAAGAGCCATCAGCTCAACTGGCCGGCATGACTGCCAGCATCAATGTCAGGTCAATGTCAGCTGCCCTGCCACCTCCATCTGTGGATAAGTAGCCATCACTTGCAAAAAGGAAAATTTAATACACACAAACAGTTTCAAATCAACGCAGCTGTTATCATCTGCAGTGCAAAGTCACAGGACATCTATCTCCATGTTCAACGCCCCCAGTTATCTCTAGAATGATGCAACAGTGTGGAGGATAACATCCTAATCAACTGTTTCTGACTGTGTGTCAATATCAACAACTCATAACATTATGACCAAATGTCTAATTATTGTGCAGGCCCTCCTTTTGCCACCAAAACAGCCCTGACCCATCAAGGCTTGCACTCAACATACCTCTGACGGTGTGCTGTGGGATCAGGCACCATGAAGTTAGCACTATCCTGCATGTTTTAGATGTTTCCCTCTTCATACACACCTCATTCAAATGATCAGCTCATCATCAAGCTCTGCTAACGATCCTGATCATTTGAATCAGGTGTGTTGGAAGAGGGAAACCTAAATCTATATCTAAAACATGCAGGATAGTGTTCCCCGGGAACCAGGGTTGGGAACCACTGCTTCAAGTCCTTCAAGTTGCTAGGTCAGGGGTCTCAAACTCGTGCCATGGAGGACGAGACCCTGCAGGTTTTCTTTCCATCCGGTTCCTAAAGCACGTGATTTTAATGATCACCACCTCCTTCAATTTGAGGGAAGGAGCTAATCAGTGAGATCAGCTGCTGGAGAGATGGTTGGAAAAAAAACCTGCAGGTCCTTGACCCTACATGGCACGAGTTTGAGACCCCTGATCTAGGTGGAGCTTCCATGGATTGGACCTGTTTGTCCAGCACGCTTAGATGCTCCATTGGAGTGAGATCAGGAAAATTTGAAGACCAAGACAACACCTTGAACTCATTGTTGTGTTCCTTAAACCACTCCTGAACTGTGTTCACAGTGTGGCAGGGTGCATTATGCAACTGAAAGACAACTCATCAGAGAACATCACTACCATTAAGGAGTATGCTTGGTTTGCACCAGTGTTTAGGTAGGTGCTACATGTCAAGTAACACAGTGGTGGACAGTACAGAGTACTGTACTGGAGTACATTTTTTCAGTATTTGCACTTTAGTGGACAGAGTACTGTACTTAAGTACATTTTTTCAGTATTTGCACTTTACTAGAGTATCTGTTTTTTTGGGTTTTTTTGGAAAGTTTTACTTTTACTCTGCTACATTTCAAAGGCAAATATTGTACTTTGGACTCCACTACATTCCTAGGAAGTGTGTCATTACTTACTTTGTATACAGTCTATGCTGGCAATGCATTTCAGGCAGTTTGTCCAGGTAGAGTTACCGTCGCGCATGCGCAAATTGGCAGGTAATGACCCACAGCGGAACCGAACGATAAAGAGGGAAGACAGGAAACAGCACGGTTTTGTTGTTTTACGTTTTTTTTAAAACGCAAAACAGCATGTTAGCCTCTCGATGGGAAATTTGAAAACAAAAAAACAAGACCGAACAGTCAACCAACAAAGTATTATGCACACTCTGCAGGAAGGAGTTTTCTTTTCATCGAAGCACTTTCAGCTTAAAATACCACATTAACAGGAAGCAGACGTTAGTCGAGGATTGACTCGGGCACTGAGAACAATACAGCAATGTACTGATATTAGAAAATGTCCTTTTACTTTGTACTTTTGAATTTTTAAGTATTTTCAAATGCAAGTATTTTTAAAGGTAAGTACTTTAGTACTTTAACTTGAGTAACATTTTGACCAAAAACTTTTATTTGTAGTAGAATAAGATTTGACCATGAGTATGAGTACTTTGACTCAAGTGCTGAAGTTCATTACTTTGTCCATCACTGAAGTAACATCCTCGTGAATGGCAGGATCAGAGGTTTCCTAACAGAACATTACGCAAAGCATCACCTCCACCAGTTCGTCTTCTTCACATAGTTCATCTGGTGCCAGTTTCTTGATGCACAGAAACCGAGCCATCAACATTGTGTAAAATAAAGTGTTATTCATCTGACCAGGCCGCCTTCTTCCATTGCTTTGAGGGGCAGCTAGGATGCTCACGTGAAAATTGCATTCACCTTCTGAGGTGGACAGGGGTCAGTATGGGCACCCTGACCAGTCTGTGGCTACGCACCCCCATACACAACAAACAGCACAATGTCCTCCAACACCTTTCTATCAGAACCAGCAGTAACTTGTTCTGTTGGATTGGACCTTCACTCCTTACAAACATCAATGAGCCTTAGCTAACCGTTCATTTTTTTTTTTTCTTTGGACCACTTGTGGTAGGTACAGACCACTGCAGACTGGAAACACCCAATAAGAACTGCAATTTTGAAGATGCTCTGACCCAGTTGTCAAGCCATCACAGTCTGGCCTTAGTCAAAGTCTCACACAACCTCACGTTGCCCATTTTTTCTGCTTTTTTCTGCTCATCTGTAAAGAGATAATCTACATGATTCACTTCAGCTGTCAGTGGTCATAATGTTACGGCTCATCAGTGTATATTTCTATAGTTAAGTATATGACACCCAACACAATAATGGTGAACAGACTAGAAACACCTGTAAGTAAACTCAGAGTTCAACTACAGTACAAACCTCAGCCAATGAGTATCAAGTTGAATCAGGACCTCTTAAAACACTTCAAAAAGGTAGGACCTTCATGCAGATTGGAGGGATGAGTGCATTCATGTACATATATAGTTGACACTTGGGGCTTTTTTTGTGCTCGGTGATGAGAGACTGGGAGGACTGTGAAGCACATGAAACAAAGGTCAGACATCCTACTGAGAGACAGCACTCTCACCACACATTTTAGACTGTATTACATGAAGGCTAATCTCTCAGCCTTCTCTTTCTGTGAAAATGAAGAAAGTTATATAGTGATGTCAAGTGTGCCCTCAGATGCTGAATGGAGACCACAGAGAGGGCTGGTGGGAAAGTTGGATCTGTGAGGAAGCACAAAGACTAATTAAATGGGCTTACACAGCTCATCAGCCGGCTCCGCTTCTTAACTCACACTGACCTCATTTAAGTTGCATTTTGACGACTGAAACCCCTGCTCCTCAGTCACACTGACATTCAGGACTCCTTTCTCCTTTCAGAGTTTTTTCTTTTTTTTTTTAAATCCTGTGTACCTGCTATTTATCTATCTCTGTGAGGCTGATATTCATTCACTCTCTCTCACTCTCATTAACTGAAAACATCATTACACCACAGCTGTCACGCTGCTCTCCCCCATCAAGGACATCATCTCAGAAATACAGCACCAACGCTTTCTTTAAAAATGACACTGGCTCCACTGATTCAGCTCTAATAGACTCTCTGCTCTGTAAACACCCGAGTCAGGTCATCTTTTTTTGAAATGAAAATTTGCTTCAATATTTAGTCCAAAATATATCTCAACTAGAACTCTGATATTTACGGAGCCCCTAAAGGGACATGAAGAAAAAAAAAGAAAAAATCTAGATAAGTATCTCGAGTTAGCATTTCCGGTATACAGAAGAGGCTGAATCTCCAGGTCCACCTTAAAAACTGGCATAACGCCTGTGGCTGGTGGTGTTCAGCAATTTTCAAGCTAATTCATGAACTGTAGATTTGAACAAATTATGCATACTCCTCTGTATACCGGATATGCATCTGGTGCGCACTAGATACCAGCACTTGTTTTTTTCCTTCTTCATCAAATTTTTTTTTCTTCATGTCCCTTTAGGGGCTCCGTAGATATTCTAGGTATTTTGACTACTGATCAATTCCTTTAATTTTCATCTTTTCTATTTTATTTTATTGTTTTATTTTTTTATTCAGCATTTTCTGATGCATTCCCTATATGAAAGGTGGTATTCAAAATTCTGTCCAGTCTGCACAACATGCTCAGATGCACGGTGATGGCAGGTGAAAATGATGCATCTGTCATGTCAAGCCCAGATATTAAATCGTAAATAGTCTTCTTTACATATTGTTAAAACTACACCAAGGAAACAGACACACTACTTGTATGAATGTTGCTGAACAGGATACTTTTTCAATGTAACAGTTTAATGTTGACGCACAGTTTATGATTTTGTAGCAGGCTACATGCTGCTTGACATTTTCTCTCAAGAGCAACAAAACAGGGTGTTTTCCTTCTTTGTGGGCTGGAACTAATGTTTGATCAACTATACCATGCAGGCGATGAGTCAATAATCAAAAGTGCCATATGAAACTGTGACAGTCCTGTGGTGAGAATTCAATAGTACAGTCGGGCTGAGTGGATAATTCACTTCAGTGGACACTGAAGCAGAACTTATCAGCACGATCTCCAATCATGTGGAAGTGGAGCTGACCATCTACTGTACTGTGTGGCTGCAGAAGAAAGTGTGAGTGTGCATAAGTGAAAAATACATGCATGAGCCTATCTGCGTGTGCATGTGTGTGTGTGTGTGTGTGTATCCTCTTGGTTAACTGTATAAGGATTCCCAGAGGAGCATCAAATGTAGGTCATCTCCACTGAGCACTTTGGAAATAAAGACAATCCTAATACCAAACTGCCGACATGAAGTCTCCTGTGGCATCCACTCTGGCATGTTCTCATCTGAATACTGTGCATGGAGACAGCCTTTTTTTTTTTTTTTTTTTTTTTTGTTTTTTTAAAATTTTTTTTTTGGGTTTTT
>OOFC01014031.1:37913-66098 GCA_900323345.1 Pseudochromis fuscus
AAAGCGAAGCAAGTAGGTACCAGTGTACTTGATCACCCTAACATGCATCTTTTCTTTCATTTTCGACCCCGTCATACCAAGCAGCCTCTTCACTGAATACGCTGCATCCTGCAACCTTTCAAAAGAAGGCACAGGTTGCAGGATGTGGTGCATTCAGTGAAGAGGCTGCTTGGTATGACTGTGACTAAAATGAATGAAGAGGTAGGTGTTAGTGAGGTTGGTCAAGTTTTGTTTTCACAGTTCTATTTCAGAGGTAGCGTCCCTGGCTCCGAGCAACCTCCCTAACACCCATCTCTTCATTCATTTTAGTCACAGTCATACCAAGCAGCCTCTTCACTGAATGCACCACATTCTGCAACCTTTAAAAAGAAGGCACAGGTTTCATTTTTATACCAGATATAGCCTGGTCCCAGTACAGGGGCCTGCAGAGCAGAAGGGGATGCGGCAAATAGATCCGATGTTTTCCTTTCATTAGCGTATCTTTCTCTGTGTTAGATGCACCACACTGGTTTCCTCAGATAACCCATGAGCCCAAAATGCATCTGTCAGGAAAAGCTTTGATGTTTAGAAAGGTCATCATCTTCTGTGAGATCCTAATTGATCCTGGGCCAAGAAAATGGTTTGTATTTGCTTTCAAATACAATAGTGTGCCAAAATTATGCCACTTAATCAGCTTAAACACAACCTTATCTCTTACCCCAGCGCAAACATGTTTGTTTGGTGCTGAGGAAATTCACTAAACAGACACTGGATGTTTGCACATTTGATTTTGCTCCGGTGCTGGCTTTGCATCACCAAGAAACTGTCTTTATTGTTTTCTAACCGCCACCACCCACATCCAGCCGGGAATTTATTAACTCCAAGGTCAAATCAAAACACATACGTGAACAGCATAACTAGTGCCACTTCACTATGTGATCTTACTAATCTGTTTGATCCCCCTTTAATTTTCACAATCATTGTTGAGCTCATTTTTTCACATCATACAACTTCAAAGACATTTCTGATTCTGTTAGCTGTGTTTTGATATTTCAATGCAAACTTCTATAATAAATCTATAAAACACTGTGGAAACAAAGTAACAAAACACTTCAGGACCTTAAGGACAAAGATGTTCAAATTGAAAAACATCAAAACCGCCATCACAGTAACATAACACACTCTGCTATGAGGGTTTGATTCTGGAGCAAACTGTAACCAAACTGATCTTTAAAGGCATATCATGGCGAGTTAATGAAGGTTTAATGGTTGCAGTCATGCAGAGGAGGACACTGAGATGGAAAACAGAGGCGGTTCAGTAAGGTGATGGTAATTAGAGACAGGGTCAGGGTGAGTAGTGTAAGTGAGAGGTTCAAGGTAAGGTTAAGGTGGGACAAATGAAGGCTTATTGGGCACAGCTTCATTTTACTCGCTGCAGCTTCCAGCAGGAGCTCGAACAGCCGCCTGTCAGGAGGAGGTGCAGAGTAACTCACTGCAGGTGCAGCATGGAGGCGCCATTCACAGCTGCTGCAGTGGAGTATTTAGTAAAATAACATTTGTTCAGTGTAAACACAGAGTCGAAGCCTAAAGTAGCCTAAAGCATGATTAAGCAGTGATGATAATATCTTGATCATAGGTAATAGATCACAGCCATCAGTGGTGTTTGTTGTTTCTTTAAAGCTAAAACTTCTTTGTGAATAATTATCTACATTCAAAGTAGTAACTGAGCTGTTTCCTGGTGTCTTTTGTATTTTTCTTATTGTCAATAAACCACAAAATACATCAAAACCAACTTTGTCCCTTTATCGTTTATTCCCTGCTGCTCTGTTTGTGATAATCAATCCAAATGACTCTTAGTGAAGACTGAAATATTTACTGTTTCACTGCTCATACAATGTAATAACACAATTACAACACAATGTGTAGTTTTATTTATACATGGAATCCTGTGTAATCTGTTGTCATATTAAATGTTGAATAAAGGATATGCAAACAAGGACCAAGCTGATAAAAACACACAATATTCAACATTCCTAATTATACAAGATATCTTTTTATTACCAACAAGTCTATGTGACATTACACAACCCGTGTTTGATTTTATGGTAAACTGTGGCTACTTGTATGAAATTTTATGAAAATACTTTCAGTAGTAAACTTGAATTCAACAGTTTATTTGGGCAAAAATATTTTTGAAACTACAGTACATTTGGGAATGTACTCTATGGTTTAAAAAAACAACAACACTAAAATAAAACCTTGAAAACTTTGAGCTAAAGGCTATTATGTTATTTCTGTTAGCTTGTATTTTTTTTTTTTCAACTTTTACACTGCATATGCATGGTTTTAGCATAGCATTTTTAAACTGGTCTCAGTCATTCCCACATCTAAAAACTAAACATTTAAGCAAACATTACTCAAATAGTATCACACAGTGTAATGCAGGGGAGTGTGTTGAGCAGCGGGTTAATCCACATTTGGTGCTCCAGTAAGTTTTCCTGGCAGCAGGACGCTGTGTGTGGGACTGACGCAGTGTGTTCATGATAATGAAGGATACTCAGCCAGAGACGCAGTGTGTTGGTCTGTAATACTTTTATGCTACAGGAAATAGGAATAAGAAATGTCAGGCTTGTTGGTGACGTGTATTCATTGTTGGTTTGACAAGAAGAAAAATACAGAATATTACCAGACCTATCATTTAGTGGGAAACATGGCCATCGTCGTTGCAGTGTCATGTAGCTGATGCACTGTGCACAGGCCTGGGATAAGTATTTCATAGTGTGATGTTTTTCATTCTGGGCTGTAATGTGTTTTAAATACTCATCCACACAGAAACAGCAGCTGGGAAGCGACTGTTGTTCCTTGAATTTATCCGAGACGGAGTTTCTCCTCGGGCTTGTTTTGTGCCAGGTTCAGACAGACATCAACACTGACTTCAAAAAAAAAAAAAAAAGAAAAGAAAGAGCTGTCTCCGAATGCAGAGGGCTTCTGTTGAGTTTCTACCTCACAGTCATTGTGATAAAAGATGAGGGATAACTCTCCAGAGTTTTAAATTCTGTCTCATGCTATTATAATCTGCTGTGCGGTGTTTTGCTGCTGATACATCCTCCAACTCATGGATACCTCGAAGTTAAACTGGACTCCCTGGGTCCTAGTTGATCTTATTCCTCTCAAAAACACTGCACTTTTTTGGGTGCATGTTTCATGTCATGTGGTTTGATGAAGCCAGAAAAGTTTTAAAGGTGAAAGACAAAGACATATGACTGGCTGCACCTTTCTGAGATAGGGTGGGTATACTGTAAATCTCACTGTGTATAGGGGCTATGTATCATATATTTGTGTCTATGCACCTCTCTATATCTGTGCATCTGGGCTCTGATGTTTAACCGCTTCTCTCCACCATAAAAAGACTGAACATCCACAGATCATTTAGCTGCTGAACAAACTCAGTCTTGTTGCTGATGTGTGAAAATGCTGAAAAGCTTCAGAACAAGTACAAATAGTTTAATAATCTCGAGCTGAGATTGTAAACAATAGCATCACTGGACTGTGTTCACAAAAGTAGCAATCAGATTTCTCATCAATGAAGTGTAAATACAAGTGATGGTGTATATTTCAATAACCTCATCATTTCACCAAGCACAGTGAAAATAAGTACCGTATGAACCTGGGGATCAAAATCCATCAAGCTATATATGTAGTGGAGACCGGGGCGAGTTGTCACTTTTTAAACTCTGATAGATTTCTTGGAATCAATACATGATATGAAAAATAAATTTGTACCAGATGAAAGACCAAAGTCTCAAGTATATATTTTGTATTCATGTCATTTTCATATCTTGTATCACTGCAGAGTTATAATCAATCAAATAAAGAGTGAACATTTTACAAGTTGCCCCACAGTGGGGTAAGTCGTCACACTGGATTTTGCAACTAATAAAACAAGGATATATTATTATTGTTCTTCTTTTTTATTTGAAGGTGAACATTGAACTCAGGCACAGAAAATATTAATCATTTAGTTTGAAAAATTCATTGAACAGACATTGAACAAATATTATGTAACATGTACTGGATTAAAGTCCTTAGGAGCTGCTGGCACAGAGACTGTGGCTCTCATTGAGACCATTGTTGATGAAGTCATCATGAAAGTGCACCTGAGGAAATATGAAGTGGGGGGGAGATACTCAAAAAGAGACTTGATGATTTGTACCTAGTTACTGTAGCAGGGACAACTGTCTGACTGTATTTCAGCTGAGGTGAATGTCTTGCAGTACTGAGCCTATGTACAGTAGTGGACATTAAAGTACTTTGTTGTACTCCTGATTGATTTATTATCTTGGGTCACCTGCCTGACTGCCCTCAGCATCACATCAGCTGCTGCACTGACATGTTGTTTTTCTTTTGTAATTCCTGACCATGTCTTCTTGCTCACTTGTCTCCTTTAAACCTTTTTTCTGTAAAAATAAAGTCAAAATGTCATTTTGACCACTGCTGATAAGCAGCCTCAATGTTACTTTAAATCTTTTTTTGAAACTAAGTTGTTACATGTGACAACTTAGCATGACTGGGACAACTTGCCCCAAACTACCAGGTTTGCTAACATTAGCACTAGCTTAAAGTTAGCTTAACACAGAAAAATAACTGATGTGTGACAAGATGCCTTAATCTCAAATTGGTTAACTGGTGCTCATCTCACCTCACAATGGACTATTGTCTTCTCAGTCAGGACATGACACCATGTAAGGGAAGGAAACCAGTATCCCACTTTTTAGTTGTGTCTTCACATGGAGAAGATAACTGCAATGTGACAACCTGCCCCTGTGACAACAAGCCCTGGTCTCCCCTACATGTTGCTTGATATTGATACAAGTTAGCTGCTTAGTGTTTATGATGTTTTTGTCGTTTACTCAGAAAAAAAGGCCTTTATTTACATTTTTTGCCACACACATTAAAGAGGACCTAATAAAGATGTTGGTTGAGTTTTATTTAATTACAACCTTCAGTTTTTGAATTATAAACTGGAAAATTCCCCATTGGACACTTGAAAGAGACATTTTATTTTTATGAATGGATGCAAATTTTGAAAGCAGTCAAAATGACTGCCTTGGTAGTTTGAGTGTTAAAATACACATAGTGTGAACTATGAAGAACTTATTTTACTGCTGTCGTGAGTTTATACTAATCAGCAAGTATTTTGTTTCCATGGTAACCACTCACTATATACCACTTCATGGGTTTTTGATGGTAAACACTTCAGAAGCTTTAGTATGATATGGATCTTGTTTCTACTGTGCTTGGTGTAATCCCGACTACAATTCAATGACTGTATTGTACTAGATGTTTATTGTGTCCCAGGTCTCAATAGGCTGCATGTTCTTAGAGATCAGAACAAAGTGAGATGGAATAAAGCGAGAGTCATGGATTGTTGACACTACCCACAAAGTCCATTTGACGGCACAGTGCATGAAAATGATTTCAAAGATCCACCCAAGCCCTTTGTATATCTGCGATGAAATGACTGGATGGGACATTCTGTGAATATAAAATGCAGCAGTGTTGGCAACCAACCTGACTGATGGTGCTCATGGCCCTCATGTAGCTTTCATTGCGTGAGCGGTATTGGGGTGAGGACAGCAGCGATTTGGGGTCGAGGAGGGTTTTGGGGTCCAGGGTATCCAGGCTTCTATTGATTGAAACCTCACTCACCGCACGCAGGTAACTGTGGCTCCTGATCTGCAGTTTGGGGGAGTGCTCCGTGGAAATCCTGCCAGAGTGGACGACAGGCACGAGTCATATACAAGGTTAGGCCTGAAACAGTGTAACACTCTCTCAGTCACCATCCAAGGAACGGAGAAAATCATGTAATTCAGCCTCTCATGTTGAGTCCTTGAATGATTTCGCCGCTGGATTTATTCAACATGCACAATACTGTTTATCATGCACATTGTGAAGCAGCCTCTAAACAATCAAGTCAAAGCTCAGCATGCAGCTCCTTGTCTTTAACTGTAGTACAATGTCAACACTTTGGTTTATTCAGTGTTTCTATATTTGGTCTATCAGGCCTTTCACAGATATTAGTAGTTGCACAGTTTTTAATACTGTGAACTGAGTGTATTTTAAGATGCTTCAACTAATAAATGAATAAAGTGAGAATCAAAAATGTGGTTTAGATTACAGAAAGATAAACCTCACAAACTACTGGTACAGAAATACAATTTTATTTCACACTCTTTGCACTACTGCATAAAAGCTTTATTTCTCAGCATTTTGTTTTTAAATATATTCTCATTTGAGGTATTACTTTTTCAAATTGTATTTAAACTGCATTTTTAAGACATTTTATTCTATGATTTTTTCTAATTTTCTAAAACAGTGAGTTTTGTTGTTGTGCATTTCCTTAAGAAATTTATAACATTATAAAGCACTGACTGTATTACAATGTAGTGCCCTGACATGTGATTTGGCACTATACAAATAAACCTCATTTCTCATGGGATCTTCTTTTTTTGTGGTACTGTTTGGCTTTGAGAAAACAAAATAAATGAATAAATAAATCAAACATTATTTTGAATTATTGACACATTAAATGTTTTAGTTTTGGATCCTGATCATTTTACTTTCTATGGCCTAACAACTGTTGTTCAAGTCAAAAAATATAATATAAGATGCACATTTTGCGACAGTCATTAAAGGGAGGTTGTTTACCACATTATGTTTACCATAATTTAAGGCTCAGTCTATTCTGATTGAACATGACCACACATACAATATGCACATGTCAGATTTGTGGGATTTAATTACTGACTGTGGGTGAATACAATACAAGACAAATACCAGTTTCCTGTTTGCATGTTTCAAATTTCTCCCACACAGATTTTTCTACTAATATCTCAGGATTCTTCAAGCTGGTCATTGTCTTTTTCTTTGTTTTTTTTAATGACATGACCTTATTCATGTAGTTTGCAATATAGATAACAACTAAGAAAGAAACACACACTTATAAATACAGATCATTTCAAATTAAATTACGAGTTTATCTTTACAGATCTTTAGAATTAAACCTATTTCAGTGTATCAGATTTGGCACAGCCGGTCAGGTGAGATCGATGATGTCACACTTTTGATGGAAAGGAATACAAAGACATGTGCAAATGTACTTTATTCACATAGTGTACTGTGTATATAATGTGCTGTATCGGGTCAGCATGTTACAACTTTCAGCTTCTTTTGGTGTTGCAATTAAGTTGCAAAGGAAAAATAATTTTGAAGCCGCAGTGAAAGTCAGGCTCATTCACAGGGAAACTGTTAGAGGAGTGTTTAATTAAAAAGTCCTTTAAAGAAAATCCATCTCACATGTGCTCCCTTGAAGACAATGGATGTACAGACAGAGGGACACTGTGCTTGCATGACACACACACAACAGGGAAAAAAACAAAAAAAACATGGCAGCAGCGTGACATCCACGACCGCTCACTGTAATTACTCTCACTATTTAAAGAGCTGTGAAAGCTTCATGAGACAAAAGGTGATATTTCTGGCTTGTTACTGAGCCTACCTTCAGACAGGGCTGCAGAACATCCCACTGCTTCAACAGATTCATGCTTCAAGATTTGGATTTAACAGTGGTTGGTTTGGTGCTTATAGTGTGTGTCAACCAATAAAAATACGTTTAAAATTTATCTACTTCATTTTCAATGTTACTTGTATTTCAGGCATGTTCACAGGGAAAAGAAAATGCTTTAATAATTTGAACTTGGCCTTGCAATAGACTGGTGATCTGTTCAGAGTGGACCCCGCCTTTGTCCCATTACCAGCTGGGAGAGGCTCCAGTGATGATATTACAATCATAATTATAACATAATTACTATAAAACTTTGTAAACTCTATAAGCTCGACTTACAGACTTTATATAAAAGATGGGCGTAGCTACAATCATATCCCCACTGACGTGTGGACTAGTGTTTTAAAGCTTGGAGTTCAGTATTTGGCAGGAGCCATCTTAGTTTAATGGAGGCAGAAGTGACCATATTTGGATAAGGGGGAGGAGCTGTGGGAGAGTGAGAGGGTGGAGCCTACTGTGATACCACCTGCCTGTCATACAAACTGGTACTTAGCTAAAGTTTTAAGCCTTAATACAATTTAAAGGGGTGGGACTAGAAAAAAGCACTTGTACAGTTGTCATAAAGTGGAAAATTAACCATGACGACCAAAACTGCTTTCATACTGAGCTGTAAGGATGTTCATTTCAAGTGGCTATTTAAGGAACTGCAGTTTTTGCACTTGCATATTGGCTACATTTTTGTTTGCCCCGCAGTTTGTAACTTGGCCTCATTTGAACCACAACAATGATTTCATACTCTATAGTTTTCTGTTCTACTCAAACTGTATCACAGCCAAAGTGTCCTTTAACTGACTATAAAATAAAAATACAACCCTGCAAACACAAATTTAAAATGAACTCCTATTTATTTTTCTACCATTAACATGTGCATGGAAAAATCCAGCATTGCAATGTCACAGGTTTACACATTGTTTGAACTGAGAAATGTCAGGATCATTTAAAGATCAAATAAAGTGAAAAAGGTCTGAGATTCATGGTGAACACATTGTACTTACTGTAGAGTGGTCATTTCAGTCAGTGATGGCTGTGTGGCTTTCAGGTAGCTGGCACGGCGTGCCTGGACCTTGGGGGAGGGTTTGGGACTCCCATCCGAGTCTCCACTGTCATCCTCAGCCATGGCTTTGACGTAGCTGCCGCTCCTCATCCTCCGACAGGGGATGTCATCCTCCTTCCCCAGAGGAGAGAAGCCGCTCCACTCATCCTGAGGTACCTGATGACCGGGCGGAGAGGACAGAGACACACTGTCAGGAGGATCCACTCCACTGCTGTCTGAATCCCAGCCACCAACTAAACTGTCCTGATGGTGCATAGAACCTAGGACCACACAGTTAGCATGCAGTACCACAATAAACACAAAACACAGCACAATCTAGAACTAAGAAACACAGCCTGGACTAAACTGATGGCTGGCATTTTTCCTAATTCATCCCTTACTATGCACACGCATCCATACACACTTGCATCCATACACACTTGCATCCATACGCAGCTCCCACAATGCAGTGGTGCAGTCTGTTGGCTAATTAGCATGGAACAGTATGTGCAGGGGTTGGACTGAAATTTCTCTCTGGCTAATTCATGCATCTGCTTTCCAGGAGTCAATTTAGTTCACCAACACAGGACTGAGCCCATACATGAGCACGGCACAATGTGTGATGTGAGTGTGTGTGTGCAATAGAGGGCATCTGTGTATATGTGTCTGCACTAATCTGACCCGAGGGCCTGCTTGTTAACCGAGTAAGAATTGTATTATGAGCTAACAATGCTGGCAATAATCATACAGATACATAAATGAATTGTTTTAACAGTTTAAGCACATATATCAATTTAAAACATACAATTATGGCTTTCTTTGAGCATTCATTCAAATGATTTTTGATTTTCTTTTGCCATATCTGTCTCTGACTATTTCTACCACTACCCCAATACAACAGAAGTTAATGGGATTCAAAGCAAACTTTTTCTTTTAAATCTGTAGATTTATAATAATAGTAATAAAGACAGTGTTTCAAATTCAAACAGTTACAAACAATACAAAAAAACTAAAATTAGCTGTATGGCTGCGCTGTAATTGAATTTAATGCATTTTATTCACAAAATCTGGCTGTGTAACCAAATGTCCCTCAGTTATAAATACATGTAAATACTGATTATATTATTGTACATAAATTGCTTTTTAAACTTGCAGCTGTAATGTGAACAAGCTACACTTTCAGCTTCAGTGGAGGAAGGTTTGCCAGTGTTTGATATTCAGATTTGTGACAGGGAGAAATGATTCGTGCTTTTATGAGTGAGAGGAAACTTGACTGCATTAATAAACTGGCGTAGGTTTGAAATGACTGTCAAAAACAACAGGTTACTGCAGTGACTGACTACAGCATGATGTGCCACGCTGGCCAATAAATACTGAATTCTCACTTCTGTTTTTTTTTTTCCTTAAAGTAATAACACTGTGTAACTATCTGAGGCAATGATGTGAAGCTGTTTAAAGGTACATCCAGAAAATCCGAAAATAAAACAGTGCTACCAATACAACTATTACAGAGCTGCACTGCAGGGAGTCTGTACTCATAAAGATACACATTACAATATTCATTTTGTTTTTAATAAAGGAGAAACTATATACAACAAGAATACAGAGGAAAATGTGTGAAAGGAGAAACAGCAGTAAAGCTGGAACATATCTGAGACCTATAGTTTGAGGGCGGTTAATTGGCTGATAATTACTTTCTCATAATAACTGTTTTGTCTGAGTTTGGCATGAGCATCAATGATATGTTCTGCTGAAATACAACAAACTTGAGAGAGGTCAGGCACAGTGTGAGTCCCTATAATAATATACAAACCAATACCATAAAGAAAAAACTATATTATGCTGTTAATAATATATATTTTTGACCATATACAGTGCCTTAGAAGTCCCTGTCACAATACTGTAGGAATATTACATAAAACCTTTTCCTACGCTGTGCTTCAGTTTTGTTTGTTTGCAACATTATGGTACATAATGGCATCTACTGTACAATAGGCTTTTCTCACAGTGTTGACTCATTGCAGGAAAAGCACAGTTAACTCTTTTTTTTTTACATCAGATGTGAAAATTCACTGTTTTATATTTTTATTCTAATTACAAATTTTGTTATTCCACTGAGGCCTTGTAAAGACAGACATATAATGATATCTATTGTATTTTACACTGTAGGACTAAATGTGGGATCCAGTCTGTAGCGCATTGCAATAGAGTTCATCTTCTTTTCTTGTCTTAAGCTGATAAATAAAACAGTTACAGAGGAAACACAGGCAATGAGAGCTGGTTCCTCAGACCTCCAAGAAGAAGCTGAGATACATACAAGCTGCAGAAATGAACGTTTACTAATAATTATTTAATGAGTAATAAGTACCATAATGTGGCTTTATGTAGGTCATAATTTCAGGTATTATAGTCTAGGATATAGATATATATGTTGCACCACAGCTAATTATTTTTAATTAACCACACCTTGTAGGTGTGTTTATGCCAGCTGGAGCAAATTCAGTGCTGTGTGTCAAACTTGTGAGCATTAACTGCCTCAGAGGCCAGAGTGTGAGAATTTGACAGACAATAACAGAGACAGACAGCAGGAGAATTGTGCCGGTACTCTGACTAATTATATATGAATCATAGCGGGAAAGAGGCTGAACAGATCTGCTGGGCTAAATGTCTCTCCCTCTCTTTCTTTCTCTGTGTGTGTGTGTGTGTGTGTGTGTGTGTGTGACGTCAAACAGACACAAATGAGCAGTTTGGCTATAAAAAGAGAATGCGGGGAAAAGGAAAGGACCAGCTGCAGTAGCATCAGCAGCGCCTCTCACCCACGCACAGGCCTCACATCCACTGCAGCTCCACGCTCGTTCTGCTCTGACGGCGGAGGAGCAGTGCATCGCCGCTGTCCACAGCCTCGCAGCCGTTAAACCGCACGCCTCAGATCTGATACATTTCAGAGGTTTAACAATACAAGCAGCTATCTTATCTGTGCATCTAATGTCTGAAGGAACCAGTCCCCGTGCATGTGACCGTTCACAGTGACTCAGTGTGTACGGTACGTCCTGAGCATCCACTGTGGATTTCACACTACAGAAAGTAGACTGTTTCCTTGGCAACACTATTTTGATGGCTTAAGGCATGAGCATTAGAAATAACAGGCAGTGTAACAGTGCAGCCAGCAGCCATGCTGTTGAGATGCTGAAGATAATCATTTTCAGATTGAACACAGAGCCAAAGGGAATGAGGACAGCTTCAATGTGTTCTCTTGACACAACTGATAGCGCAGCTCTGATACGCTGCTTGTAGCTGATGTTTGCTACAATCAAAGACTCTGTTACTTGAAACGGAAATGTAGGTTTTTTCCCTCAGTCGTCTCTTTTATGCTTAGCTTTTGACTTTGTGTTCACTTTTAGTTTGTTTATGACTTGTCTGAAACTCTCTCTGAAACTACTTCAATGCTGTTTGCTAAAATCAAATTCACTCTGCAGTTCAAACAGCAATCATTTCATAACCACAAGCATCATCTGTGTAGTACTTCAACAAAACTCAGTCTGAGTTTTAGAGACTTTCTACTCCAGCAGTAAATATCTGCACATCCATTTTAGACTATATACCTCTGTGTGGGACTATGACTTTATTCAGATCTCTCCTCCCGACGGTTAATGTTGTGTTTTCTTTTATAGACTGTTACAATTTTTCCCGTAGTTTTTTTTTGTTGCCTAACCTTAACTATGAGATTTTTTTGTTTGTGCGGCATTCACTGTGGCAGCAGTTACAAACCATGCAGCAGTATTAGATACTAAGACATAGAGCAACAGTGGCACAAGTGGAGTAGAGCCTTAAAGTCAGTTAAAGTGACTCAGTAACATGAGTCAGAGAGCTATATCCATCTAAAGTTTAATATTAGCTACTGTAACGGTCAAACCAGACAAGCTAACACTGCAGCTACTGAACTTCTCAGTACAGTTTATGTATACAATGTATTTTTTTCACTGAATTTATATTCATATCCACTCAATCTGACTATTTGTGGATTTTCTCTGTGGTCCTTGACAAGCATAGCTCAGGATTACATAGCTTTTTATTTCTCTTATTTATTCTTCAGGTAGATCTCACATACGTCATGTTTACATCAGTCAAACCCAGGCTGGCAGCTGAAACAATTATTGCTATATGACAGTTTTTATCAGTTTTGGACAAAAGCTGTGGTAGCTCTCAGTTTAATTTGCTCGATTATCCAAAAAAACAGACATTAATTTCTGGGTATTTTATTTTGAAAGCTTTCTTGATTATATTCTCCACATTACAAACCACCACTGTTGTGAAAACTCACATACAGGGATTGAGGATTTTAACACACTCTCATGAAAACTAATTGAACAAATGAAAGGACATTCAACGAGTACTTTAATCTGTAAAACGTATTTGCAACTTTCTTTCTTGAAAAAACAGCTGTCTTTATTGGTGTTAAAATTATGTGTTAAATACATTAAAAACTGCACAAAGCAGTTGGGCTCTGATTTAAACTGATGCCATGACTGCAATATTTTTTAAATAAATGTCTGTGTCAGATTGAATAAATGAGTTGCACTGCTGCTTGATGAGAATGACAGAAGACAAAGAGAAAGCAGAGTGGATGTGAAACAAGTCTGAGCCACTAAATGATCTCTTTATCTCCTGCCCACTCAGGCCCTCTGGATCCTGAAATACATGATGATCTGTCCCATCAGCTGGGCTCAGAGGGGCCATTGTTTGGTCTCCTCATGCATTTTTTTTAGTTTTATTTAACTGACGAAGTGCTTGAAATATATATAATTATATGTATTTGTCAATCGGCAAATAATACTTCATCCAGATGGTTAGAAAAGCCTTCGGTAATTAACAAAATTCTGGTATTATGTTAATACTAGAACACCAGTAAACAGATTTTAAACAACCATATGGGGGTGTTAAATGATTTTTTTGTTTTGTTTTTGAGAAAACTAATGACACACACACACTCCCTCTTTACAGATGATGTAAATGAAATATCTGGAAAGTTCTGTTTCTGAGTGTGCGGCAGTGTAAATGTCCACTGTTGTATTTCTGAAGTCCTAATGTCCATTATATCCACACACACAGACACACACACACAGATTCATTAAGATTATCTCACATTGCATAGTACAGATAACAAATAGACAACACAGGCAGGTGCTGGGGAGGACCATTTAACATGCTCCACACTCGGCCTTTGCAGCTGATCTCTCATTGACTGCAGCCTACTTACCTCTGCACACCTTATTTAGGTTGTGTGTGTATTTAAGTGTGGTATAAGTGGGAGGTTTGACTACTGAAACTCATGTGATGTCATCAGTTGAGCCTTTCACTAAAGAGGACTCATTGAAAGGACTCATCAAAAAGCAGAGTCTAGTGCAGAGCGTACAGGAATTAAAGAGCGGCGTCCACATGACAGATTAATGGGATGTTCTGATTTGTAGTCATATTTTCAAGATGACAGAGCAGCATTGCATTTAAATGCAATGATGTTTGAAATTTCAACAGGGAATACTAATAATTATCAGAAACAAATGTTAGAATTTGACATTTAGTTGTAGAAATGATTGAGCGGGCATCTATAATCTACCTGCAGGTGATGCACCGTAATGTATTTTTTAAAACCCTAGAGAAACACAGACATGAAGATACAGTTTTTCATAATTAGGATACAAATCGTCGCTTTAATCTTAAAACAAATCTACTTTATAATGTTTCATGAAGAATAGATACTTAATAAAAAATGCATAAAAACACATTTAAAGTTTTTGTTGTAAAAAAATATGTAAGTATACAAGTCACAAGATATTTGCAAATTAACAAACAGTAATGTTTGTAAAATTGCAAAACCAGTGCATAAGTTATTTTAATTGTCACTACAGGTGCAAAATTTTATTTACATGTATTTTATATGATCACTTTTAACAGTTTATTTTATTAAATAAAAACTTAATACAGGAAGAACTTACAGATTTTATTTTGTATGAGAATAATCATCCCCTATTCCCCTGCATAACACTGGGATCAATGATAATTGGTCAGAATATGCTGGTAATTGTATTTTATTTTTTTTTATAACCATATGATGAACAAAACCTGTTTTACTCATATTTAAAATCTGCTATTTAAAAAATGTATGTAGTTGCAGTGCTGCTGGGTGACTGCCAAACTCTTCCACTTCCTATACGTAGTTAAACGCCTCCCCAACACTTAGCTCAACACAGCACTTCAAAAGAACAGCACAGCTCAGCACAACAACAACAACAACAACAACATGCCACCAGGACAGAAACAGTGAGAAAAGGCGAGGTATCTGGTAGAGAGGCAGGAAGGGAAGCACTACTAAATTAAAAATGAGGTCTACAAACAGGAAAGGATGCCGGTCTTCATGAGTTCATGTCATTACCTAGCATTCAGAGAGTAAGGCTGCTACTGGCTCTGCACTTACTTCTCTCGTCAACTCAAAAGGAGGAAAGAGGAGGAAGAGGAGAAGGAAGAGGGAGGCTCTCCAAACCAAGAGGAAGTAAAGGAGGTGGAGGTGAGTTGGTGGGTGGCAAGAGGTTGGGTGGATAAGAAGCGTGGGTGAGTGGGGGAGAGGCAGAAGAGAGGGGGAGTGGTGGAGAAGAGGGGAGGAGGGGAGGTGGCAGTGGAGGTCTTGGGAAATCAGAGTAATAGACTGGTGGAAGGGAGCAATGTTCCCTCTAAGGCTGTGGACGCACTACAACAGTTTCATATTGTCTGTCTCAGTTACATGTTGCCCAGTTAATACTAGTAGATTTTGCTCAGATTGTTTTCAGTCCCTTTATTATGTGCAAAAGTGCTTCTGCTCTCAAATGATTGTTGGTGGTACATACAACAAGATGGAGATTAGTCAGTGTACTATGCTGTTACACATCACTGGGTGAGACTACTTTATAACACTATGGTATTAACAGTTCTTTGATGTGAAGATTTAGATCTGGTTACTCCATACATCAACATTTTCTCAAATGAAAATGTCCACAATGATGTTTTCTAATGTATTTCTGTTTAGGCATCATCATTAAATCTAATGTTTTTTTACTCAGTCGCTCTGATGTAATTTACTGGCTTCAAATACACCTCTTCTCAATGAACTATATAGTATAATGCATATTTTATTAAACATATTGTGTTAGTTTCCACGTACCTTTTTAAAATTCATGTCATCCATCATTACGCTGATTAGCACTAAAAGGATTAGTCGACTTTTTTTTTTTTTTTTTTTCAGCTGATTAAATCAATTTTTATTTCTAAAAATACCTCCACACCACTCTCTGTCTCAGCTTCTCATATGTGAGCATATGTTGCTCTTCATACCCTATGCAACTGTAAACTGGTGCCAGCACCACCTTGGGCTAAGCTATCAGAAGTGCTCAGTATTATCTGTGAATGTGGTTTAGATTGAATCTTATCTGTTCAGTTTTAGTGTGCCCCCAGCCTCAGCCTGCGATATCCAGTCACACTTTCCGGCCATGTAATTCTGCAGTTGTCATTCCAACCAAACACTAAAGCAATGTTGTGAGTTAAACACTCTGGATATTGACCCGAAGCAGCCCACCCAACTGGGATGCAAAGGAAAAAGAATTGATTTTGATAAAATATACCAAAAATATGTCAAATCAGTCTCCTGTTATAAGCTGCCATTGCTATTATGCTGTTAAATGTTGCCAAACATGGAGCCACAAGGAGGTGCAAAAAAACCCCCAAAAAACCCTGATTTATTTCCTCCATTGGAACCAAGGAACTGTTTCATAACATATATTACAAGATATTTGCCTCTTTATTACCTGATTTATACCAACTAATTAATGGTGGAATAACAGAATATATTTTCCAATGCCTCCTCTCTTATTATACTGCTGATTATATTTTGGAGCATAACTTGATGGACGTTATCCAATCCAGTGCCAGAACTGTTACAGAACTGCAGACTTCCACCAACTCTGCAGGCAACAATAGTAGTCGGATTTCACCTTTTTTTTCCTTGTATTTTACTCGAAATGATCAAAAATATCCGAGTGGGCAATGTCAACAACCCACTGCACAACCTCAACAACAACCTGCAGCTTGTAGAACTAGCAGCTATTTGTGGGCGAGCAGATTTCACATACGTTCCCCTCTTGTTTGGAGACTGGTGTGACATATACAAGAAAGATTTCTGATGTTGTACCACAGAAAATCTCAGAAAGATAAAATATGCTTAGATTATCATTTCAAAATAACTTTAAATTTCTGTTTTTGTGAACTTAGCTTTGAGATGGCTTTGAACTAATTATGCAACCTAAGTTTTTTTGAGGCTGCAGTTGAAGCAGCTTAAAAATTATTTAGTGTGAAACTAGTGTCGATATTGTTCATCTACTCTCTGGTTCCTTTATCTCCTGTGTCCTTCATGTCAGCCTGCGTTGCTGTTTTATTTTCCAGAGCTAAAAAAACCTTGGGCTAAAATACTGCAATCCTCTCCAATACTCCCTGTGACACACAGGTCCTGGGGTTTGTCTGTCTAAAGGAAGCAGCTAAACTCCTTCAGCGTACTCCATCGACCAACCTAAATAACCACTGTATAAACAGTGAACCTGCTGCACCACAACTGAATGTCACATGATAAAGTTAATCTGTAGTTTGGTGCTGTCGGCTTGAAGACTTTGCCTGAACATTTACCACTGATGGAAGCTTCAAACTTTCTGAATTCAATTCCTAGTTTCTTAGTTGCATCTATTACAAATTTAAATACTAATTTGGTTCAGTTTTCAATCTCTCTGGTTCTCCCACCTTTTATCATGAATAATCAGTCATACAATGCCTGACTAATAAAGCCCACATATTTCTGATATTTCCTTTTACAGTTTGTTATCACACAGAGTATTGGACATTGGATGTTTTCATGAATCTTGTTTTGTCCGATGTCAGTCCATTGAATTTGTTGATGTTCCAAAAGCTTGAGGAGCATTTTAGTGTCTGGACGTATAGTAACTGTTAGGGTGCTAATCAAGTAATATCCCATGATTCACTCAGCAAACAAATCAAGAGATGCTAAAGATAATAAGTTTTAACTGTGGAAATGTTACCCTGACCTCAGTTTTCATAGATGCTAATCTCCAGTGCCCATTAGATTTGGCATTGAGGAAACCATACATTTCCACATGCCTCCTGCTAAACAACTAACTGACTAACTGTGCATGTCCAGGAGCTACAGACTGAATTCACTGGATCTTTGAAATGGTGTGTCCACCCGTCCATCCCAATAATAGATTCTCCTGATTGGTTTGCTTTTCTCTCGCTGGAACATTGATCTGTGAAGTTAGAATCAGAGCAGAGTGTTTGGTAGGACTGAAAACCCAAAGTCTCTCTGGACTGGACACCACTGACTTAGAGGAAACATTGGTGAGGAAAGTAAGTTGTGGAGAAAAGGGAGTCAACAAAGAGGAGAAGGGTGAATTGACTGGTTTTGGATGGGAGTCGGGGAGGAATTATTTACCTGTAAGAAATGGCAAGAGCGCTCCTGCTGCTGACTGCCCTTAGATTTGACTAGAGCTCTATCTAGGTTTAGGTTACCGGATCCTGCGCTGGCTCGTAGCTGGTTGTGGCTGCTGTTGTTGGTGTAGACCTCTCGGGCCCTGCTCACCGTTAGGCTTGACGACCATGCCCCTTTCTTCACAAGGGGCCCGTCCACAAGACCCAGTGGCAGCAAGGGGCCACTTCCTCCACCGATACCGCCACCGCTGTTATTGCTGCTACCACTAACTGGCACACATGCCGACGACGCTGCATACTTCACATCGTTGTTGCTCCGGGAGGCTTTGAGTGCAGAATGGTGGTGTGTGTGGCCATGGTGTGCATGGGTGTGTGTGTGCTCGTTGAGTGTGCCATAAGGGTCCATCATGAAGTACTGCTGGGACTGCGAGGAGGAGAGATTGGGGAGGGGAGTCTGAGGGAACTTGTCGGGGTTGTTGCCGGGGTACCGGCCCATTGTCATGGCTATAGGCGAGGGGGAAATGGAGGGGGAGGGTGAGGGTGGAGGTTGGTGGTGGTGAGGGTGGTAGAGACACAGCTCCCGTTCCAGGTTGTCATCTGAGCTCCAATATCCGGAGCCCGGAGCAGATGCTGAGCCGTGGAGCTGGTGGTGGTGGTGATGGTGGCTTCGATGCTTGGGCTCCGCTGATCGACAGCGCTCGCGGCTCTTGCTGCGCTTCCTGTGGCGCACTCCCACTGGTGGAGTTTCACCCTCTGGACTGGCCCTTGAACCACCACCACCACCTCCTCCACCACCACCACCACCATTAACGCTCCCATTGTTGGCCCCCTTGGAGGACTGTGTGTGGTGTGGCCCCTCCAGTGAATGTGACTTGGTGAAGAGTTTCTGGACTGAGTGGACCAGGTGGCGAATTCTCCCTGGGCTGTCATTGTTGTTGTTGTTGGCCCCCATCCCCCCAGTGTGGGCCAGCACTCCTCGTTTGTACTGCAGTGTATGGTAGCCATCTCTGGAAAATGACGGCTGACGCTCGAACGGGTCCGCAAAGTTTGCTGGCACCCGAGTGGGCGTTTTAGCCCCATAGCCTCCTCCACCTCCTCCTCCGCCTCCTCCTCCTCCTCCACCTCCTACATATGGTACCATGGCCATACACTCATCCTTTACCTCAGGATGGTGAGATGAGGAGGTGGAGTGGCACCTCCTTGGGAAGGTTCCATATGGGACGATGCTGTTGCTGTCAGAGGGGTACGAGGGTCGCTGAGCATTGTAGTAGGGCAGCTCAGCTGGATGTGGCATGGGGATGGGCACAGGCATGTCCATCTGACTGATCAAATATGGCTTGCGGTCAACATGGTGACCCAGATGATCATATGATGGTTCATAGGAGACCACGTGATGGTGACTCCGACTACTGGACAGGCCTTTCATGATAGGGGGAAGGATGGGTGAATGGAAAGAGGAATGATATGGATGAGCGATGCCAGGCAGGCCCGTGATCGGAGAAGGGCTGCAGAAGACCCTGAGAGGAGAGCTGCAGACTCTGTAAGACAGGGAGAGAGGAGCAACAAAGTATCAGTCAATGCAAGTCATATACATCATTAATAAAGTTGCACAATCAGAATATATAGGACACCATTAAATGTACTGAAATGCAACCTTTTTGGTGGAAATAAATTGTATTAGTATTGTAGATGTCAAGAGTGTTCAACTTTTGACCTTTAATTATAGCATCCTCATGTGCCCCTGAGTCCTGTTTTAATGAGGTCTTCTTACATGCCCTCCATTTGAATTTGATTGGGTTTTTTAGTAGCCACATAAAAGTATAACACATGTTTTAAGTAATATTTTCTTTTAATCTAAGGCAACCGAAGCATCCACAGAAAACTCGGACACTAATGGGAAAACATAGAAACTCCTCAAGATTTAAAATTCAAACCCCCTCTTTCTGAAACATCTTATTTCTATTGTGAGTTACAATAAAATGATGTTATCTAAAGCTAACACAGCACAATGGTCCCACATCGGCGGGTGTGTGTCTGAACAAGTCTGAATGGTGTGTTTAGACTCTGGGCAAAAAAGCAATTGGCTACAACACATTTTCAGAATAAGACACTTTTATGAAACTAGAAAGTGATGCCTGTCACGTGACACTACAAATCAGCAGGACTCAACACTGTTTAGTGTTGTGATGACACACGAGGAAGCATCGACCAATCACGTTTTTGAGTCACCATTTGACACTTCCTTCCTTTCTCTCTCTCCACAAGGTTCTTGTTTCATTCTGTCTGAAAGATGGAGGAGAAACATAGTCTTGATTGAATTTCTTGTCATTAGCCAAATCCGAGAGCTATTTTTTTTTATACTGAACAAAAATAGTGTATCTAATAATAGCCGTCTCCATAAGTGGTACCAACTGGCAATGCATTCGCCAACACACACAAACCCATGCATGCCAACAGTAATGTCAACAAATGCTTCAGCAGCACATCAACAGCAACTCAGAGACAATGTAAGTAGCCACAGTTTTGTAACTTATTCAATTGCAGTGTGAACATAGCAAAAGTCCTTTAGAAGTTCATAGTACAGTTTTTTTTAAAAAATGAATGTTTACAGCTGTGCAGAACTGATCACCGGGCATCTCCACGACATGTTTGATCCCAGCATTCTGCAAATGTAGCCAACATTAACTTCAGGAGACCAAGGCAGCCACAGATTTTAGAGCCACCAGACCTCAGGGTAAGATGGGTAACATCTGGCTGTCACCTGATGAACAGCTGATTCATTTAGCTGCAGGAACAACATGACAGTTTATAGAAATATCTCACTTTTCATCCAGTTGGACAGATTTGAATTTTATTAAGCAGATTACTACTACAAAATCTGGACTATATTACCAATGGTTCTTGCTGCAGAATACAATCTGTTGGCATTCCAGTCTATAATATATAATCTATTAGATTATTCAAGTTGGAAAGTGAAATTATCTGATTTTAAGGACCTGTCTATACACAACAGAACACAAATACATGGTCCTGCATAACTGTTTTTTCTTTCTGTCTTCTGATAATTGATTCAAGTTTAGGATGTCAGGTCCACGAGTCAAGCCTGTACAGCTGATTTATATGCAGCAAACTACCTTGATGGACGACTTGTAAGAAAAATCAAGCTAATTCCAGAAATGCTGCCATGATGATCACATCACCAACGCAGTATTTTAATGTGCTCCCTGTCACACACAGGAGCATAATTAAAATAAGTAATAGACTTCAAGTGGAATAGACTTAGCCCAACTCACAAAACTGAACTATGGTCAGTGTGAAAAATTATTGTGATTTCATGATTCCAGCAGAGGTCGTAAATAGACACTGAGCAGATCAATGATGTCCAGACTGGTACTGCAGAATGTAGTCTAGATTTTTTTTTTTTTTTTTTGAAAAATGAATAATGTTGAAAGCTGACCAGCAACTCCACCAGGGCTGACTGGAAAAAGTGGGATGTGACCACGCCTTTAATATCAACTCTAACCCCACACACCAACACTTTGAGCGGCTCAGCAGGTAACCAGGAGCAACAAATTACTTGGGGTAACACCAAACACTGTATCACTGGACCACATTTAAAGTGGGTGGATTTCATCCAAACGCAGTTGATTTTACTTCAGTAAATGAAAACATTAAAGCAAACACAAGGTGATAAGAGGTAAAACTGTATGTCTGCTTTTTCAGTTTAAGACCTGTGTTCTGCATTTGTACTCAGTGTACCAACACATCCATTCAGCCTTTTTTTTTTTTTATCGGCACAGGTAACGCTAAGTAAGAAGTCCCCACTCTCTGATCTTATATAACAGTGAGTTCACATCCATGGCAGCTCTGAGAAAAGGCTCCAGGAATCAGACTGCTCGCTCTGCAGTTTTATTACAGATGAACAGCCATGCAGGGCCACAGTGTTGGTGTGTGTGCTGCATGCATGGTTGTGTGTGTACTTGCACTCTTGCATTTGTGGTGGACTCGTTGGATGATGTGTGTGTTTCCTCTGTCCTACTTGGCTTGTGACACAACTGCTTAACACAACCTGACAGCTCCACTAGTAGAATGGCTGCTAACAAGCTCCAGTAACTCCCACTGAACTGGGATAAGCCACATACTCAGTACACACACACACACACACACACACACATCAGTACACCCCCTAATCTCCCTCTGCAGTCCCATCAGAATAAATCTTAAAGATATTATGTACAAAGTGTACTTTACTTACTAGTTAGATAAGATTTCTATCACATACATAATCATTACTGTGATGATCCTCGGCTAAATCAACAATATGGTCTGTTAAATTTTCCAGAAAACACAGAAGGTAATGTCATCACTGGTTAGTAACTTATGTACCTCGGGTCACCAGCATGACTTGGCACTTATATAAGGCAGATTAAAGCCACACACACAGGCGCATAAACACACCACCTACCCAAACACAAAATCAGTCAAAACCTTAAAACCAGCTGCCTAATATTGTGTAGGTCTCCCTCACGCTACCACAAATCCTCGGCCCCATTGAGGCCTGGCCTCCACAGACCTCTAAAGGTGTCCTGTGGTGTCAGACAGCAAGACTTTAGCAGTAGATCCTTTAAGTCCTGGAAGTGATGAAAAAGGGCCTCAATGCATCAGACTGTTTTTGCAGCACATCCCA
This sequence comes from Pseudochromis fuscus, assembly GCA_900323345.1. Taxonomy (NCBI): domain Eukaryota; kingdom Metazoa; phylum Chordata; class Actinopteri; family Pseudochromidae; genus Pseudochromis; species Pseudochromis fuscus. Next base: position 60,753 of record OOFC01014031.1, read on the forward strand.
CAGATGCCCGATTGTATTGAGATCTGGGGAACTCGGAGGTGGAGGTAACACCTTTGTCATGTTCCTCAAACTGTTCCTGAAAAATGTCTTTAGTGTGGGAGGGAGTATTACACTGCTGAAAGAGGCCACTGCCATCAAGAAACACTGCTACCATGAAGGGTTGTACGTGGTCTGCAACAATGTTTAGGTAGCATGTGTCAAAGTAACATCACATATGTAGTATGAATGGCAGGACTCAAGGTTTCTCAGCAAAATATTGTCCTGAGCATCACTCTGCATCCACTGGTTTGTATTGCTTCATGGTCCAATTTTGAGTTCTGGTCATGTGCCAGTTTAAGGCAATGAACAGGGGTCAGCATGGACCCATGTGCAGCTTCAAGCTCCATATGCAGCAGACTGTGATGCTCTGACACCTTTCTATCAAAACCAGTTGTAAAGTTTTCATCAGTTTGTGCCACAGCAGCTTTTCTGTTGCAACAGACCTATAGACAGGACAGAGAAAACAAAACATGGCAACGTTCAAATGCAAATCTTCTGACTTGAAAATGCGAATCCATCAACTGGTGACATGACAGTAGTTTTGCCAATTCTATACACAGTCTGTGATCAGACCACATGGGCCAGACTGTGACCCCACTGACTACTATGTCTTGGAAGTCAATGGCCCAATCCCATTTCTGATATTTACTCCTACCCCTCACCATACCCCTCGACCCTCCCCTTTGAAATGGAGTCGCAAGGGGTAGGGGTTGAAATATCCCCTCATGAAATGGGACAACCCTTCGAGACCTGTTACCAGATGCGATAACTTTAGTGACCACAAACAATTCACCATGCCCTCAACAACTGTAGTCCTCTGGCGAAGGGGTGAATTGGGATTGGGCCTATGTCTCTGTTGCCAATCCACCAGTTGTCCTTCCTTAGACCACTGGTAGCCACGGCAGACACCCCACAATACCTTTTTTTGGGGGAAATACTCTAACGGTCACCTAGCCATTTGAGATCAGTGTCAAAAACAACCAAAATTTGGTGTTTACTTGGTCCTTACTCAGATTCTTACACTGTACATTATCCCTGCTTCAAAACACATTAATGCTATAGCTGATTGGTGAAAAACACATACTGTACATCTATTGCAACATGGGTAGGGCACTCGATATTGCCATGGATGTACATCCAACCTCTCTATTCGAGGTATTTTGTGGTTCTGATTCTGGACAAACTAAAGACTTTAAGAGCCTCCATCAGCTGTAGCCACAACAGCTGAATGAAAGCTACTTGTGCGTTTATAGCTGCAGGTTCGAGGCAGGAAGTTAGGACATCAGTGCTATTCTGACCATTGTGCCATTTGAAGCACGTATTATCTGATACACTCTCATGATTTTCAGCTCCTGTTCTTTTATTTATTTATTTTTTAACAGCCTCAGGTACATCTTCACCTACAAAGCTGTGGTTATTAAAACCCTGCAATATTAAAGAAAATGTAACCAGCGGCAGCACAATCATGTTACTAAATACATGAAATACAGGCCACATGCTATAGATATCCCTAATTGACCAGATTTATATAACAGTTGTGTAAATTAAGGATAATTAGTTTCTCCTGTTTAAATTAAAAAACAGCCTTAGATTGAACACTGGAAGTCTGTACTATGGATAATTATGGGTAGGAAGTCCTGAATTACTATGTCTCACAAAAAAGACATTCTACTCACAACACTGCGTCTAAAAATAAAATATCGAGGGAGGAAGTGATTCACTTCAAATTATGTGTTAGTGAAGTCAGACATTACTGTACAAAAACCCAAATAACAGGGGCTTAGATAAGTGTCCCCCCCTGCAAACAGTGATATACATCATGATTACATCAAACATGACTTTAAAAGGTAACATGAGCTAATACTTGAGTCAGACTAGCTGGAAGAAAGTGGTAGTACAAGTACTTATCTAAGGGAGACTGAGAAAGGGTCACCTTCACATAGATGTTTCTCTCTTTTTTGACGACACTGGTCACTGCTGAGCACATCAGCACAGGACGTTTGAGTAAGTTTCCTGCAGCTAACTGTTTAGTGGGGGTGGCAAGTTTTACAACAACACAAAAAGGCTGCAGCTGAGGATTTGTTCATGAGAAATCATCAAGAAACAATAAGCCCATATTGCTCTAAACAAATCATATTAATTCATAACATTAATCAGGATGATACAAAGATGATGAAGGATGATAATCTGCAGGAACACTACAATTATCTTCTTAAAAGCAGCACGCAGACCTTTATATGACTGACACCTCCAAAGACTAAAAAAACCAATATGTGATGCAATATTCCTAATGTTGATATGTTGGATCATTTGTATTTCACACAGTCTACACTCAGAGTGTTGCCTTAACCTGTCTGTAAGTCTGCAAATGCATCAAAATTCACCAGAGTGCAAGGACATGTAAACTCCACACAGAAAGGTCCGAGCTGAGATTCGAACCCAAAACCTTCTTCTGTGATGCCGCCCTCATGCCCTGTGTTGTTTTTTTCTTAAAGACAACCTAGCCACAAGGTATTCTGGAAATATGCAGCAGACCTGTTTGCTAACAGTGTTCTTTATGCTATAACTATATGATTTGGGGAGCACCTTGCGCTGGGAAATGCAAAGATGTGAAGTGCTGATTTAATCAATTTCCTGTGTATTATTTTTTTTAAATCAGCACAAGATAAAAGAACTGATGATCTGTGTGGGGGGTGTATACCACACCTCTCACCCAATGCCTGCTGGGAAAGGCTCCAGCACCCCTGTGACCCTATACTGCATAAGTGGGTATAGAAGATGAACAGACAGATGGACAAGTTAAACAGGGTGAAAACAGGAAGTATCACATGCACAAACAAAAAAATGTTTAATATTTAGGGAACAGAAAATACTGAACATCGTAAACTAATGAAAAATAACACCTTGTAAAATACAGTAGTAAAATACAGTTTGTAGCTTCAGTGTGTAATGAAGGATATTGGCAGTGAGCACTGATTCCTAACATGTCTCTGGGGGTCATCAGGTGGAAACCTCCCTTCAATGGTGTCTCTCCTACTTAGTCCCATGACACCTCCAGTAGGTGATGAACTCTGGTGTCCCAGTTTCACCCCCCAAGTGCCAGTTCACACTGCTCCTACACAATCCAAACAGCACTGCCACGTTCAACTGACCCAGGCCTGTTTAGGAAATGCTCCAGTGCTGATGCTACCAATTAGCTAGTGCAAGATGCTAGATAACCAGTGCTACAAAAACAATGAGTCTTATAAAAACACATTCATTCAAATATTTTGTTATAAATAACAAAAACAAAAACAAAAAGAAGACAGTTATCTACAATTGACTGTAGAACTAAATAACCTGTAGAAATACTACATTAGCTCTTCAGCCTGCCTGTTTTTTGTGCTAAGCTAAGTTCACTATATCCTAAATCCACCTCTGTAATTAACACACAGATATGACATAAATGTCATTCCTATTATCCAAATTGTCTGATATGAACAATCTCATCAATCAAAACATTAAAGAAGTGTTTTTGGGCAGCAGCTGAGGCATAAGTCAAATGATCAGAATCACTGAACACATTGATTTCATCTCCCAGATGTCATCACTAACTGGACCGGACAAGAAATGGCTTCATCCAACGTGATCAAATCAGTCATAATACCCATATCTGATTTGCTTTAAACTAGCTGAACAGTCATCACTTGTTCCAGCTCCTTGAACCTTGACTAAAGAACACAGCCACTTAAAATTAATGTAGAATGGAATAATGAAATCAGATGTCTGTCAAAAGCGCTGATCTCAGTGTTGCCAATGGAAACCCATGTTTAATTCTCAACACAATTAGTGGCACTGGTGGGTGGGAAACGGGTGAAGGATCATGTCATGAGGCCCGATCTTTCAAAAAGAGCAACAGAAAGAAGACAATCAAAGCCACTAATCAGAACAGGGCCAGAGTGTCAGCTGGTGTCATCCAAACCTGATGCTTTGTGTGTCATCACTTTGTTTTGTTTTCTGGCTGAATGAAGGCTGAGATTTATTTATCAGCTCCACTGACAGCTGCCAAAGATACACTCCTATAATCAACACCATCACTTCTACAACAGCTGGAGATCACCAATTTGTACAACTAGCACTGGAATATAAATTACTAATAGTAGAGGCTGAGAAAGGAGAAGTTGTGTGAGGAAAAGAAGTGGAAGAATGGATGTAAAGAGGGCCGGCGGAAACAAACTCTACAAGATTATATAGAAGGGGAAAAAACAGATGAGAGATTGACAGCTGAATCCCCCCCACCCGTCTTTTACCACCACCTCCTGCTGCATTTTTCAAAGAGCCATATGTGCCAGGCAGGCTGGGTTGACGCTGTGTGTGTAGGCGGAAGGAGAAATGAAAATAGGGCTGAGATCAAGTTATTTTGGGCTAAATGGAAGCTGGCAAACAAAAAGCCTTTGAGTCACCCTCTGAGGGTGGATACCAGAACCGGAGGCAGACAGGATACTCATTTAATGTAGCCCGATGGGCACGTACTCCCATACCAGGGCGCAGACACTAGCACATACAAAAGGGATGTTGCTCAGTTGTACTTAGGACATTTTCAAATATGTATGTATGAAGAAAACAGGTAAAAAAGGAAAGAGCGACAAGATATATATTCATCAACAACCAGCAGAGACAGTTAGACAGAGTGAACATCTGGTAAATAGCAGCAGTTTTAAGGGAAATACAGTGGCTTGAAAAAATAAGTAAACCATTCGTCATTATCAGCATTTACCATATTTTCCGTACTATAAGTTGCACCTAAAAGCCTTTAATTTTCTCAAAAACCGACAGTGCGTCTTATAATCCGATGCACCTTATATATGGATCAATACTGGTTAATTATGGCTACCGTAGTCAGAGGGCGTATGTTGCGATTGCACTAACGTTTGATTTACCGTAGCGGTATCAGACTGTTTCTTTTACATGTTTACTGAATCAGGGAAAAGTTCCCTCCACGTTTGTGATGCACTGACTACGTGATAAAAAGTTGCACTACCTGTTGTATCTTGCTGTTGGTAAAAGATAATACTACGTCACTGACGTTACCTCGGGGGAAAAATAAAACAGCTGTTCATGTAGCTTTGAACTGTGACAAATGGAGTTGGAAATACATTGTTTTCAATGAAGGTGGCGCAAATACCGATAAGAGCTACTGGTACGTACGGTACCGTATTGTGAATGTACTAGCTTGTTTTGGGAGTGAACGGAGTTGTCAGAACGTTGGTTTGTTTTCTATTAATAAAGTTTGACCGACTGACTTATCTGACTGTTTTGTTGACATTC